>WNWK01001905.1:0-37091 GCA_009830355.1 Cherax destructor | reverse complement strand
TAGTGGATACTATAACTCCATAACAACTATACCACAACTCTGGGTGCCCAGTACAAACAAGGTGTTGTTTCCCAGAGCCAGTTGGGATAACAAATAACTAATTAGTCTAGTTTAATAAGCTGAAACACATGGAACGAATTCTTTTGTAAGTTTAGACACACTATACTTTGGTTAATGGGAAAATATGGGGTAACAACATTGGTCAGACTGAACATAAACAAAAATGAAAAAAATGTTTACTTCCAAGAATACAAATTTTAAAACTTTCAAATTATTAAAGAGCATATATTTACTTTGTACAGTGGCCCGGTTAAGAAAAAATCATTGCAGAAGCCTGCTCAAGTGCCTCCAAACGAATTTATTCCTTAAGAAAAATGTCATTTACGTTAGTCTATTTCAGACCCCCAAAAACTTCCACAAGCACTTACAATATTATACTTCATAATTACGATTTGGTGTTCGTTAAGGGGGGTTCCACTGTATATAAAAATTATAGGGAAATAAATCTGTCGAGTCAAATTTCCCAGTAAGCCATTTCGTGAAGAGGCTAAAATGGTCTGTAAGGGGAGAGCAGGATGCAAATGCAAGGAGGCTTTAGGAAGGGTAGAGGATGTGTAGACCAAGTGTTTACAGTGAAACATAAGGTGAACAGTATTTAGATAAGGGTAAAGAGGTTTTTGTGGCATTTTGGATTTGGAAAAGGCATATGATAGGGTGGATGGGGGTTGGGGAAATGTGGCAGATGTTGAAATGTATGGAAGGGAGGAGTTTTGAAAGCAGTGGAGAGTTTTTACGAGGTTAGTGAGGCTTAGGTTAGAGTATGTAGGAAGAGGGAGATTATTTCCCAGTAAAAGTAGGCCTTAGACAGGGATGTGTGATGTCACTGTGGTTGTTCCAATATATTTGTAGATGGAGTTCCAGAAGTGAATGCTGGTGTTGGCAAGAGGTGTGGGGTTAAAAGATAAAGAATCTAACACAAATTGGGAGTTGTCACAGTTGCTCTTTGCTGATGACACTGGCATTTGGAGATTCTGAAGAGAAGTTGCAGAGGTTGGTGGATGGTTTGGGTATCAAAAAGAAGGAAATTAAAAGTGAATATAGGAAAGAGTAAGGTGATGGGATAACAAAAAAATTAGGTAACAAAAGATTGGATATCAGATTGAAGGGAGAGTATAGATTAGGTGAATGTATTCAGATATTTGGGATGGATATGCCAGCAGATGGGTCTATGAAAGATGAGGCGAGTGGTGCACTCGAGTCTGTGGAAACAAAACTTTATCCATGGAAGCAAAGGGGAATGTATAAGAGTATAGTTATACCAATGTCTTATATGGGCGTAGACATGGGTGTGAATATTACAAGGAAGGGCTGGAGGCAGTGGAGATGTCCTGTCTAAGGCAATGTGTGGTGTGAATATAATGCAGAGAATCTGTTTTGGAGATTAGAAGGAGGTGCGGGATTACCAAAACCATTATCAGAGGGCTAACAGGTTATTGAGGTGGTTCGGACATGCAGAGAGGATGGAACAAAATAGAATGACCAGTGTGTATAAATCTGTAGTGGAGGGAAGGCAGGATAGGGGTTGGCCTAGGAAAGGTTGGAGGGAGGGAGAAAAAGGTTTGTGTGCAAGGGGCTTGGACTTCCAGCAAGCATGAGTGGCGTGTTACATAGGAGTGAATGGAGACAAATGGTTTTAGGACTTGATGTGCTGTTGGAGGGGAGCAAGGTAACATTTATGAAGGGATTCAGGGAAACTGCAACATTAACCCCCTCAGAAGGAGGGGTGTTAATGTTGGTGTTTTATACTGTAGTGTAAGTACACACCTGGCAAAAACAGTGATGGAGTGAATGATGATGAAAGTTTTTCTTTTCATGCCACCCCACCTTGGTGGGAAATGGCCGATGTGTTAATAAACAATAAAAACAATTACGTTGTTCACCTACTCCTTTAAAATTTCCAGAAATAGTAATGAAAATTTGATTTGGCAATGAAGTGTCCCACAAATCTTATGAGTTACAGCATTCTTGTTTGCACTTGTAAGCAAGCAAAGAAGAGGATGAGAAGGAAGAGAAAAAAGAATAGGAGGCAGATTAGGAAAAGTGGAAGCAAAGGAGATGAGATGGATGCAAGGTGGAGGCAGTAGGAGGAGAGGAAGCACAGCTGGTGGGAAGAAAGAACTTCAAAATTCAAATAACTTTCAGCACTATGTAATAAAATATTTCACATCCCAATTACCCCTTAATAAAACTTAACAAAACAATAAATACTTTCACACAAAGTTCACATATACTGCATCATCTTAAAAATTATCAAATGGTTAAGATTAGGGCTCTTCCAATTTTCCTGAGGCCTTTACACGTACTAAGAGGATTACATAACACTTGATAAAAACAAGATCTAAGTTGCAGGTAAAAATTAAGCTATGACTACAGTTAGCAGCATGCCAAGTCACAAAGGGAGAGGCAGAATCACCCTCAGGTAAGAGATCATATGTGAGTGCTACACCCACTCCTCAATCTACAGAGAATAGTCTCATAGTGACAATTTTTTGGGAAAGACAAGGGGAAAATACCCAACGTCTTATTGAATGCTAAATTACCGCTCGAGTTTGCAAGGGATGAGCTTAACCACTTGGTCCTGCTTCTCAACTTATGACTGAATAATGTGAATGAGCCTTACCATATCAATTTATGAACACCCTGTATGGAGTTCTCTTCAATTGTTATTTCAGAGAATTCAATTTATTGGGAAATATTTCTTCAACGTAAGAGTTGTAAATAGCCCTGGGTATGAAATTTCCATCCATATGTCCTTATTGCATCCTTGAAAAAAGCTATCCTCATCTACCCTTCTATACACATAGTATTTGGTATGCCATGATCATATTTCTTGTTCTTTGCTTCTTAGGTAACAAAGACTATTGGTATTCTCAAAATTCTTTACTTGTAGCTTATAACCCTCAGCTCAGGCACCACTCTTGAAAAAACTTTGTACTAGGTATGTGTCAACCCTCAGCTCAGGCACCACTCTTGAAAAACCTTTGTACTGGATATGTGTCAACCCTCAGCTCAGGCACCACTCTTGAAAAACCTTTGTACTGGGTATGTGTCATAACCCTCAGCTCAGGCACCACTCTTGAAAAACCTTTGTACTGGGTAGTGTCATAACCCCCAGCTCAGGCACCGCTCTTGAAAAACCTTTGTACTTACTAGGTATGTGTAGAGCTCTGCTGGTAGAGGGTAATACACAGTAGTATGAAGTGGTGAGTAAATGTTAAACTAAGGGCCAATGACACAATTACAAACATGATTTCTTTTATATCAGCATTAATTTTAAATCAATAATGTATTTTCATATGCTCATGTATATATAGATATGCTCAACTAATTCTGAGTTTCATAATTTGTGGTATTACAAAATCAGAATACTGTACTGTGCTATAAGACACCTCAATCTAGAATGCAAAATAGATAAATAGCAGGACAAACATTTCCACAATCATTCTTTCATGATTTCATAAAGGTGTATATGTATGATCTGTTTATCAATATACTAAATTAGTATAAACAACAATATGTAAGATTATCTGTTGAGTGCAGTTAGTTGTATTAGGTGTAATTATAAGTACAGTGGTACCTCGACTTACGATGGTCCCCAAACTCACCCTTGTATGTAAGTTTATTTTTAAATGCTTTGTAAGTGTAATTTTGGGGGTCTAAAAGGACTAGTCTATTTTACAACATTTCTAAGGAGATAAATTTGTTTGGTAATGACACTTGAACAGCATTCTGGAATGAAAAATATCGTAAGTCGAGGTACCACTGTATCTACTTGGTATATATGTAAACTTGTTAATGCAAGCTCTCTCCTGCATATCTATGTTATAGATATGCAATTTTCCTTATTCTCTAAGCAAACTCATTCTTGTTAGAAATAAACATTACTTTATGTTTTCAAAGTAGAATACTGTAATATATTTATGTTAGCATATGTTAAGAAACAAGTATATAAATGTCCCTTAATTTTATATATATACAGTACAAGCCATGTTAGTAAAGTCAAACTATGTGAAAACTGGTATTCTGCTCATTAATTATTATTCTACATAATTCAGTGAATTATGTAAAATGTGTTTATTCATTTGCAAAATAATTTTAACTATTTTATCTATACTGTACTTTATAACTAGGAATGGGCTCATGATATGACTTTTTTCTTTTGAGCTTCAAAAAAATGATCAATATGCCCCATGGTAATCCATTTCTCATTAACTAGGCCTATTTTAACTAGATATGTGTGAAGGTGGTATGTGTGTGTGTATGAAATATGCATTAATATTGCACATATACTGATGCTGCTCATAATATCAATATTTGCTGTGAATTTTGAGGTACAGCAGTGTACAATGAAACATTTTTATCCTTTCAGTTTAGCTGAAAATAACATTTCTAAATTGATAGGAAAATGATGAAAAATATGTTTAAGACGATAATGATCCTCTTTAATATGGTTCATCTCACAAGAAAGCACTAGAGCGTATGTTCCGTGACGCTGCTGCTACACAGCAGGATTTTCCTTTAGTCAAATATTAAGACTTCTGTTCACTGCTGGATTTTGATATCCCAATACAGTGGACCCTCGGTTAACGAATACCACGGAAATCGTAATTATGTAAGTATAATTTTGTAAGTTCTTGTGGAAGTGTATTTTTGGGGGTCTGAAATAGACTAACCTACGTGAAATTTTCCTTAAGGGAGTAAATTTGTTCGGTAATGGCACTTGAGCAGACTTCAGGAGTGAAGTTTTACGAAACTCGGGGTCCACTGTAATTTCTTTTGCTGCTATTGACTAAAATAAAAAATATAATTATTGTATACTTATGATCTGCTTTATCAAAATGCACTAAAATATGCAGGAGATACTATTATGCTAAATAAAGAGGCATTTGACTAGAGGAAGCAAATGAAATGTGTCGATCTGCAACTACCTGGCCATGCGTGATCACCTTGAGCCAATCACAGTAATACATTGCAGAACCTATCACAGCAAAACATTGCCAGTCCTATCAGAACAACTTATTGCTAGGCCTAAAGCCCAGATGAACTGGGAAGGCTACTGATAATGGGGAAAAATCTTGTCATCTAAACTTCTGAATTAGATCTGATCATCTAAAATTGAACTGTATTTAGTATGGATTTTAACTGCTAGGAACTATCTGGATAATCTAGATTCTGTCCAGTTATTCACATACTCGATTAATATGAATTCTGGAAAACTGAGGTGTCAGTGTACTTGATAGTAAACATCAAATACTATATTGAGTGTTATATTTTAAAGTTTATCATGGTTCAGTTGGTAGGTGAATTATCCTGCAAAGTGAGGGACAGGGTTTCAATCCCTGACATAGGTGGCCCGGTGGTCTGGTGGCTAAAGCTCTCGCTTCACACACGGAGGCCCGGGTTCGATTCCGGCGGGTGGAAACATTTCGACGTGTTTCCTTACACCTGCTGTCATGTTCACCTAGCAGCAAATAGGTACCTGAGTTGTTAGTCAACTGGTGTGGGTCGCATCCTGGGGGACAAGATTAAGGACCCCAATGGAAATAAGATAGACAGTCCTTGATGACACACTGACTTTCTTGGGTTATCCTGGGTGGCTAACCTTCCGGGGTTAAAAATCCGAAGAAATCTTATCTTATCTTATGAGTGGAAATGTTGGGCATGTTTTTTTTACATCTGATGCCCCTGTTTACCTAGCAGTAAGTAGGTACTTGGATGTTAGGAGACTAGTGAGGATGCATCCTGGAGGAGAGGATTAGAGGCCCCCAATGGAAATAAGAAAGAGCCCTCAATAACTAGGAAGGGGACGATACCAAATTTTCCGATACCAGTATACTCAGTTTCAGGCTGATACTGGTACCATCAAAATTTGCCTATACCCATCAATACTGATACTTTAGCACACCCCTATCGACAAAAATTCTGATGTTATTAGGTCATCCTGGGTTACTAACCCTCCAGGTTAATAATTCAAACAAAATCCTCATCTTCTCTTCTAGACATACACTCACTCCAGCTTCATTCCAGTCCACTCTACTCACTCATTCTCACCCGCACTCTCTTCTTCACTGTATTGGGTAATATTAAGTTTCTATATTAACCTTATCATTACATCTACTAACAATTGAAAATGTATTTAACATTGCAGTTCTGAGTGGGAAATGGCATATACATTATTTTTTTTACCTATACAGTATATAACTTACTACAGTGAGCACCAAACAAAAGTACTGTAGTGTAAATGCCAACATAAGTTAACTATTATGTCAAACAACTGAAGAATATTAGCTGGCATAAGAAGTTTTAAAGCTTAACAAGAATTTGTTTTATTAAATTATTTATGAAGGTAGAAAACTAACAAATTAAATTTTTGGAAATAGTAAATCACAGTGAGTATACACTGTTTCAATATGCACACTGAAGCTATGATCTATACAGAATGATACAATTTTTTTTATCATCTAGGAATCACTTATAATGTTAGGAATCCATTTAAAACAGTTCATATTGTGTTTTCTAGATTTTTTTTAACACAGTGGCCGTCTCCCACCAAGGCAGGGTGACCCAAAAGAGAAACACTTTCACCATCATTCACTCTATCACTGTCTTGCGAGAGCACGTCAAAGCTAATATTTATATAAATGAAAGAAAATACAACTTTGGTGCAAAACAATGTTGCCAGTTGTAGAAAAGATGAGAATCAAGACTCCATAATGTTTTATTAAGGCCTTATAACAGACACGCTCATTAATGAACAATCTCGACCTTCTGGAGATTCACTCATGGTTGTATGATTTTGTGAAGAAAATTAAATTGAGGTTAATCTCTCTCATAATATAACAGCAATTGCAAAGTAGCTTCATAAATATAAGCTAGTGCATAAACAATTATAAATAAAATTATGAACAAAGCTTCTCTAGTCTGATAAAGTTTATATACACATTAACATAATTAAACTTAGTATGAGCAGAGTGTAGTTTTCACAAGAACATTAATTACTATTATGAAATTCCCCCCAAAGCAGGCAGTGGAAGCTGTGTGTCTTACAATACCTCACCCTATCCACTCCACTCACACTCTCCACAACTCCTCGTTACACTTGACTCTGCATCTCCTCTGAAATAATTGTGTGGGGAGAGAAGACTTTAAAATTCAAATTTCACAGGTAACTGCAGTCACCATTCTTTCTGATGACAAACATCAGCAACAACTCTACTTTTCAAGAAAACCATCTGATTACTCACTACATACAGAACTCCTGTTAAATTTAATTCTTAAAAATGACTACAGTCAGGTAAATCCCACAATTCCTAAAAATGACTAAGATCTGGTAAAACTAACAAATCTTAAAAATTTCTTATCAGGTAAAGTGCACACAGAAAATTAAATATGGTGTAGAAATTATCTAAGCATTTTGGCAGATGAGGATCTGCTGAAGAGGGTCCCTGACTGACGCTCCATGATTGATTTTCTATCCACGTGGGATTTACCCGTTTATTGGTCAGTGTTTATGATGCAGCTTTCCCTACAAATTCATGGGGGTTTATGTTCCCAAAGGCCCCTTGAAAGCAAAAGCTTAATAAAATACAAAATTAAATCCACATAACATTTTGAAATAATGACCAGAATAAAAAAGAAAGATTAGGCAATAGAAAGTTAGTCAGAATCTGTAAAAACGTTAGATAGTTGGAATCCATGAAAACACGACCCCGTAAATTTGTAGGGAAAACTGTTTATAACACTGACAGTGAAGGTAAAAATAACCTGCAATAAACATGACTAATGAATCTTCCATGAAGGTGCAAGCCACCAATTTAAGTTTGCTACATACAGTATTTTAGAAGTTAATACGTACTGAAAATAATTTATTCCAAACCCTGATCTGATAAACAATTACCATACACAACCTCAAGCACATTTTTACATTGAAGAAATCAAACTTTATGTATATGAGCATAGCGTTTATTTAACAAGATGTTAGTTAGTACCAGTGCAGACAGCCACTAAACAATCAATCTCAACACATTATTATATTCATCATTCAGTAAAGTTGTTTAGAACAATCTCCACACTTAATATTCACACTTAAGAATTATGTTAATACAAAAAATTCTGCTTATCAAGATCCTGTGGACTGAAAATCCACATGAAATGGGTAAATATCCAATACATAATTATCAGAAAAGCATTACTTGCCTGCCAAAATAAGTGATCCAATGTTTTTTTCAGAGGTCTGCCATGAAATATGGAGATCAACTTATCAATCTTGTTTCTCAATTGCTCATTTGGTTACTTGGTGTCAAGCTCACACAATTATTATTACTGTTTATCATTACCTATTTGTAGCTAATGGACTGTCCTATCTTCAGTACAGTGGTACCCCGTGTTACGATGCTATCATCTTACGTTATTTTCGATAACCGATATTTATAACGTAAAAAATTTGATTGTGATTTACGATGTTTGCTTCGTGTAACGACATTCGTACCGGACGTGTCCGCTTGGCGCCCAGCTGAGCGCGCACTCCAGGGAGCGTCAGTGTGCTATTGTTTACAAGTGAGAGCGACCACCCACCCACACCCACGCATTCATACCAGTATATTGTCATTATTCCACTGTTTTTAGTGCTTGCAACGGCTAAATAAGCCACCATGGGCCCCAAGAAAGCTCCTAGTGCCAAGCCTGTGGTAAAGAATGTGCAGGGAGTGAAGCATTCATGCAGGGAGTGTAGCATTTATGCAGGGAGTGTAGCAGGCATGCAGGGAGTGTAGCAGGCATGCAGTGAGGAGAGATGCAGAGTGGGATGCAGGGAGTGTAGCAGGCATGCAGGGAGTGTAGCAAAGATGCAGAGAGTGTAGCAGGGATGCAGAGAGTGTAGCAGGGATGCAGGGAGTGTAGCAGGCATGCAGGGAGTGTAGCAGGCATGCAGGGAGTGTAGCAGGCATGCAGGGAGTGTAGCAGGCATGCAGGGAGTGTAGCAAATATGCAGGGAGTGTAGCAGGGATGCAGGGAGTGTATCAGGGATGCAGGGAGTGTAGCAGGCATGCAGGGAGTGTAGCAGGCATGCAGGGAGTGTAGCAGGCATGCAGGGAGTGTAGCAGGCATGCAGGGAGTGTAGCAAAGATGCAGGGAGTGTAGCAAAGATGCAGGGAGTGTAGCAGGGATGCAGGGAGTGTAGCAAGGATGCAGGGAGTGTAGCAAGGATGCAGGGAGTGTAGCAAGGATGCAGGGAGTGTAGCAAGGATGCAGGGAGTGTAGCAAGGATGCAGGGAGTGTAGCAAGGATGCAGGGAGTGTAGTAGGCATGCAGGGAGTGTAGCATTCATGCAGGGAGTGTAGCATTCATGCAGGGAGTGTAGCATTCATGCAGGGAGTGTAGCATTCAAAGAAAAAGGCCAGTAACCCCAGAAAAGAACTTGGTACCTGCAGTGTTAATGGAAGGGGATTCCCCTTCCAAACACTAGCATACTACTCCACCTTCTCCCGTCCTCCACACATCAACAACTCTTCAATAAATGTAAGTGACATGTTATTGTACAATATTTACATGTGTATTTAGGTATTATTCATTAAATTCTGTATTATTTAATGTCAAAAAGTTCTAAAAAATATTTTATTTAACTACTTTTGGAAGTCTTGGACGGATAAAATTTATTTCCATTATTTCTTATGGGGAAAATTGATTCGTGTAACGATTGTTTCGCCTTAAAATATGCCCTCTCTGACGGATTAATATCGTAAGTCGGGGTACCACTGTACTTAATTTGACATAAGGTTTCTTCAAGTTACATAATGAAAAAATAAACTCTTGGGAAGTAAATGCAACATGAAAATGATAAGTGAATAAAAGTACCAGTAATGGGATGCTATTGACTGACCTGCCATGAGTGTTTGAGTTTCTTTAGGCTCTTCTACTGCAGCTGCGTTGTTCTGCTTTTCTGTAGAGTCCCGCACAGGTGATCCTGGTGCTCCCTATTGTGGAATATAAAAAAGCATAGTATCAAAGATAACACTAATTTTTTTGAACACACTGGCTGTCTCCCACCGAAGCAGGGTGAACTAAATAGAAATTTTTTTTATTTTTATTTCAACAAACCGGCCATATCCCACTGAGGCAGGGTGACCTAAAAAGAAAAAAAAAATTCTCTTTTTAAATTTAGTAATGTATACAGAAGAAGGGGTTACTAGCCTCTTGCTTCCAGCATCTTAGTTGCCTCTTATGACACCCATGGCTTATGAAAAAAGGATTCCTCTCCACTTTGCCATGGAGTAACACTACATTGTAAACCAAAATAAAAACAGAAACAAAAATTAACTTAAAATTTTCAACCACTACTGAATCGAGTTCACATATGATAAATATTATTACTTTAGAAATTTAATATGATAAAGTACCATGCTGCTTAACCTTTGTATCACAAATATATTCTTTCCAGTTGAAATGTATTTTTATACATCACCAGCAGGACAGATTAAACAAAATATTCTCTTAATACTCCAGTTTCTGGCTCAGTTTACCCTTAAACTGTCCAAACGTAGATCTACGTTTTCTCGCCAATGACATCAGTGAATCCCTGGTGTTTGCCATGCTATTTGCTCTAGCTGGCACTCAATTGAACTTGTGCTCCCACAAGGTACTAAGTGGTCCCAGATTTTTTTAATACTGCGCACACCGAGTGTTAAGACACATTCTATACTGGCCAGGCATCTCAGGCCAATCGTGCCAAATTTTAAGGCAGGAAAAATAAAACGTAGATCTACGTTTGGAGCGCTAGCGGTACAAACATAGATCTACGTTTGGACAGTTTAAAGGTTAAGCCACTATAATTAAAGTGGTAAATATAACATTTATAAAAGCGTTAAGCATGTTTATTTAATACTGTGAAATATGCACTATCGAACTTGTTTGTCCAAGCTCTTAGCTATCACATTAGTTTGTCAAAGTATTCAGAGTATTCTTATAATTTTCCTACCAATATACCTCTTAAAGTATGCTTATCCATCAAATATGGATCCTTAAGATTTTTCTACCATTCTGCTCCAAAATTATCTTATTATTTTTGACTCATCATTCTTGTTGTTTCTTTAAGCCACAATACTTATTCCTTACTAAGGTAGGGTGATCTAAAGAAGGAAACACATTGACCATTTATTCAATAGCTGTTTTGCCAAGAATTTCAGTGACTCATCCTTCAGAATGCAGGTACTGTACTCCCACCCTCTGACTATTAACTTTCGAGCTAAACAGCATAAAGCATGCATTAAAATTTACCAGCAACCACAAAGTCATGGGAAACGGCTGTTGTGTTAAAAAAAATATATTTTATAAGGTAGCAAAGAGAGTATTTCTAACCTTGGGTGGCTGTTTGATGCAGCTGATAGAGAAGAGGACAAAGGAGCCAATTATTGGAGGAATACCAGCACAGAGGAATGGGATCAAGTAACTTTGTAGTTGATCGTAAAGAGCACCTGCAGATAAAAGTTTTTGTTTAACAACAGGCATATAATACAGTATTTAGAAATAAAAGCATATACGGTTTAAGTGCAGCACAAGACTCCAAATACATTTACGCCATAAAGAAGCTATAATTTTTAAAGCCATTCAAACTTATATAGTTAGCTAACATCAAGAGCTTTTGTGAATTTTTTTTAATTTATATTATCATACATGTAACTCTTCTGCTACCACAATTACGCTACCCTGATACTCAGGACAGCAGAAAGTGAAAGAGGCAGTGAGGTGAGGAAGTGAGAAAGGAGTGAGGATAGTTAAAACATTGAATCTGTCAATACTGCTGCCTGTAAAAATGCTATATTACTGCACTCACATATAGATCATAATAAAATGCAATCAATTTATATGTATGGTGGAATGTTTTGGATGGTTACAGAATGAGATTGAAATCTGTAGTGCTAGGTGGCATATTGTGGAGTGATGTTGAATGTAGTGGCATGTTGTGGAGGGTTGCAGAGAGTGGTGGTATGTGGTGAAAGGTTGTATAGTGTGGTGGTTTGTGGTGAATGATTGTAAAGTATGATGACATGTTGTAAAAGTGTCTTAACTGGGGAAGGAGGGTGAAGGGAGGTAGAGGGGGTAGACTTGCCCAACAAAAACAACACCCTTACCAAAACTTTGCTTTTATAGTTTTAAACAGGAGCTACCATCCCCTTCTTAGATCAAAGCTGATGATCACTAACCCTCCTCTCTTCCTTTGGTGCTGTGGCACCCTTGAGAGTCCAATACTACCCTATTAACATCATGGACTGTATAAAATACAGGATGTTTCATGGACTTTTTATATTAACCCTTTAATTGTCCAATGCAGATCTAGTCTTACTGCTTTTTTTTTTTTTTTTTCAACAAGTCGGCCGTCTCCCACCGAGGCAGGGTGACCCAAAAAGAAAATACTTTCATCATCATTCAACACTTTCACCACACTCATACATAATCACTGTCTTTGCAGAGGAGCTCAGATACGACAGCTGAGAAAAGTCCCTCCTGTCGTGTGGGTCTTGGGAGAGATATATAGGAGGTCAAAGATACTCCTTGTTGGATGGTTACGGTATATTTACAGTAATTAGAGGAGAGTCCCGCACACCGTCTGTCTCGCCTGTAGGTCTAACGTAGTGAGGCAGTCTGCCTATGATAGGCTGTGCCCATGCGCTGAGCCTCTGACGTCAGCGGGTACCGTGACGTCACACGCAAAGGGACCAGCTTTATAAAGATACACTAAACAAGTGTATATATGATACTGACACGACAGCTCGGCCATGTTATCGTATGACGTCTCGGCATACTATACAACTCTATAGGCTGAACAGACAGGTGGTACTGGGTGAATCTATACAATAGCAAACACATTATAACTTTGAACTGATCAAGATTAATCTTACTCTCGCACTTCTTTAGTTAATGGTACTTAAGAGAAATTTAATGGATCTAGATATAATGGATTACATAAATTACAATTTGCAAATTTGATCGATCAATCGATATGTATTCATGTACTCTTCGGCTTCTGAGGAAGAATAAATATTTACAGGGAAGAAGTTTTAACAGGAAAGATAAACTCGGCTAACACGGGTTATACTGTTAAAACTCAGAACTCAGAGAGAACTTGAACACACAACAATCTTGCTAGATACTGGAAATCTAATAACAAAACACACAGTCAATAATTCGGTTCTAAACTGGATTTTCTAATTTTCTATCTTTAGCTCACAACTTATGATCACTTTCCTACTGGAGGAATAAACAGGCTCGGTGGAGTGGATGGATCCTCCCCGGTTGAAATAGTTAGCTCAATGACACAAAGTATGAGCAAAGGAGAACGGTTCTCACTATCTCTTACTGCAGGTAAGAATTACTCGACACACGACACTTTACTCTGCAAAGACTTACTGTCAACTGGAAGGAACACTATCTGGAACACGAGGGACAACAACTGGCACTCTAGTGAGTACACTAGCAACAGAAACGGCTTTCTGCAATTGCTTTTGCATCAGCGAGAGATGCTATAACTCATTCAAATAGTCTTTCTTCAACAAAGCGTCCCTGGAGAGGAACTACTACTTGAACTAGCAACATTGCAAGGATAGACTCAGTACTCAAGGCGGTCCGGGATACCTCCGGCACCCTAGGCATCTGAACGCTATCTTGCATGCAAGATATTGTAGGGGCTGAATTCCAGACAGGAGTGACAGTAATACTAGTGCCTTGATCGCTCGGCTACGTTAATAAGTGAAACACATACTTTCTACAAGAACTAATCTGAACTTTACATTCCGCATCACTCTGGCAATTCTCTGATACAAGCTCGAAGAACAAACACATTGTTCAAAGGCTAGAGACTGTCTTTCAGTCATTAAGGGACTATGAGAACTTTTCACTGACTTGTTATCATTATGGCTCTGAATGGCAATACACACAGTATTATCGCACATGGTTACTAAAACTTCAATGCCTCGACTGGCAGCAAACACATTACTACTTAACTTTACTTGAGACATGACTGAGCAATTAAACGAGAATCGAATTGAAAGCAAAAATGTACACAAGTATATGGCACAATATAGCTTAACTGATAGTAATTATTAACTATTCTGCATGAGTAACACGGATAATAGCACAATAACACTAAAGAAAAGATAACTCACTGGAAATTGACTTGGCAAGAAAATTCAACACACTAAGATAAAACAATCTAGCTTTAACTTGAACAGCAAAATGAGTTTTCTTTTCTTTAAATATCAATAAAATTGCAACACAATAAAAGAATTAAATTCACAATTAATTAAAAGAATTCAATAATGCTTATGGCACTAGCAACAATCTGATAAAACAATTCGGTAGAATTGTTCACTGGCAAAAATTAAAGTAACTTTACTGCTTGTATCACTAGAAGTTCACTGGAATAATTACTTATTACTCTTAGGAAATGACAAGTTACTAGAGCAATTAAACACAACAAAATTGATAAAACAAGGTGAATACTGGCGAATTTACTTTATACAAAATCAATTTCAGGACTGACTGATTGAAAAAAATTCACACTGGGGTAAATTATTTTCACACAACACAAAGATATTAGAAATAAAATAGTTTGAACACTCTTACTCTTAATTGCAAGCAAAGCAAGGTAACTCAATGAAACAGTTACTGAACAATTTACTAAAAACACTGACTTTAGACAAACTAAGAGTGAATTTGTTCAACAACACATGAAAACAAATGAAAGAATTAATGACAATAAATTGGTATTAACACTTACATTAGCTGAAGATACTCATCAAAGGCACAGAACAGTTAACTTACTGTCTCTACAAAGTCATGCTCTTGTTGACTATATACAAGTAATTATTGTAGCAAAATAATATCCTCAGTAAGTTATTTGTCTAATCTGCAAAATGAAGGCACATTAGCACTATACAAAAGAACAAGTACACAAAACAATAGCAGGTGCAAGGGAAAAAATAACACTGACTGCAACACATAAGAATTAGCAGGGAATATTACTGTTAAAATGTTAAAAATTGCTTGGAGGAGAAAACAATATATAGTTACTGGGGCAAGCAAAATTAATTAATTACACAATTAAAACATTAACAAACAAGGGAAGATAATACAAAATGACTCTGGGATAGTACACTTGGTGGAACACAATAATTAACAAAACAGAAAATTCAACAACACATGGGTAATGCTGGGGAAAAAATTGAAAATCTTTTAAAAAAAAAATTACTACTTGGTGGAATATTGGAACACAAGATAACTTTAACAAAACTGTACTTACTGCATACTTAGTAACACAACGAAATTCACAGAAATTATAACGCAATAATTAACAAGAGACAATACTAGTTAAATCAAAAATTAATGCAAATAATTACTTTAACACATAACACTTCCTAGGATAACTCAAAATTTATATAACTCGCAGAAATTGTCTCAACACACGAAATTGTCTATAGATTATCTGAAAAATAAAACAACAACACAATAAATGTCTCTAGGGTGTAAAACTTGACTGGAGCGTGGTGGTGGAGGATGGTGGAGGCTGGTGGAGGCTGGTGATCCACTCGCGCAGATATCTAGGAGTAATGTGCATAAACGTTGAACTACGAACCGAGGTTTTAGTACAGTTGGCACAACAGTTCAGAAGAAACACACTCAGGACGCTCGACCTGGTTCGTAGCCAATAAACTGCTTGCAGGACCCAGTTAAGGGTGAAATAATCCACACTTAATGCTTTGTGTGGGTGGATGCACGTGGTCAAGGCGTCCGTCTGCCTTGGCGTGGGTGGTGGGGGGGTGGTGGCTGGTAGGGTAGCCCACACTGCTTCCCGCGTGCGCCTGTGGCTTACGCCGTTTACATGAACTTAACCCAGGGTGGCTTGAATAAACCCAGGAATGCCACGGGGGTGTTATTGTACACAGAACAGCAATACACTGGAGTACAAGGTGGTATAAATGCTTGGACTCACGTGGCTTACTTCTCAGACAGCAGAGTGGCTTGCTGGCTTAGTAGAATATTTTCACACAGATTGACTGGCTTGGAATCTTGTGACAAACTAGCACAGCAAGGTAGAAGCTGGCTTAAGCCTAGGCTGACGTAGCTGGTGGTGGCTTTACTGGCTTGAATGGGACTCACCCCTCACTGGCTTACTCGTACAGAATTTGCAAAACCCGGGTCAACCCCTCGTAGGTTTCAGCAAAATTAACAAGTAAGGCACTTAGCTGACCAGGAGATACTGTAGATATGTAGACTTCTTTGATGTAGGAGCTGGTAACGTGGTCGGTCTGGAGGCTGTTTGCTTGCTTGAAGTCTATCTCTCTATAACATCGTAATCGATAAAAATTACGGCACACCGCTGCTCACCACTTGTCGTGTGGGTCTTGGGAGAGATATATAGGAGGTCAAAGATACTCCTTGTTGGATGGTTACGGTATATTTACAGTAATTAGAGGAGAGTCCCGCACACCGTCTGTCTCGCCTGTAGGTCTAACGTAGTGAGGCAGTCTGCCTATGATAGGCTGTGCCCATGCGCTGAGCCTCTGACGTCAGCGGGTACCGTGACGTCACACGCAAAGGGACCAGCTTTATAAAGATACACTAAACAAGTGTATATATGATACTGACACGACACTCCCAGCTGTCACTATCTCAGACCCCTCCTTTAAAGTGCAGGCATTGTACTTCCCATTTCCAGGACTCAAGTCCAACTAAATCAATTAACTGGTTTCCCTGAATCCTTTCACAAAATGTTACCCTGCTCACACTCCAACAGATTGTCATGTCTCAAAAACCATTCGTCTCCATTCACTCCTATCTAACACGCTCGCACAGGCTTGCTGGAAGTCCAAGCCCCTCGCCCACAAAACCTCCTTTACCCCTTCCCTCCAACCTTTTCTAGGACGACCCCTACCCCGCCTTCCTTCCCCTACAGATTTATACGCTCTCCAAGTCATTCTACTTTGATCCATTCTCTCTAAATGACCAAACCACCTCAACAACCCCTCTTCAGCCCTCTGACAAATACTTTTAGTAACTCCACACCTTCTCCTAATTTCCACATTCCGAATTTTCTGCATAATATTTACACCACACATTGCCCTTAGACAGGACATCTCCACTGCCTCCAGCCTCCTCCTCGCTGCAGCATTTGCAACCCATGCTTCACACCCATATAAGAGTGTTGGTACCACTATACTTTCGTACATTCCCTTCTTTGCCTCCATGGATAACGTTTTTGTCTCCACAGATACCTCAATGCACCACTCACCTTTTTCCTTCATCAATTCTATGGTTAAGCTCATCCTTCATAAACCCATCCGCTGACACATCAACTCCCAAATATCTGAAAACATTTACTTCTTCCATAATCCCTCTCTCCAATGTGATATCCAATTTTTCTTTATTTAAATCGTTTGATACCCTCATCACCTTACTCTTATCTATGTTCACTTTTAACTTTCTACCTTTACACACTCTCCCAAACTCGTCCACTAACCTTTGCAACTTTTCTTTAGAATCTCCCATAAGCACAGTATCATCAGCAAAAAGTAACTGTGTCAACTCCCATTTTGCATTTAATTCTCCATAATTTAATCCCACCCCCCTCCCCAACACCCTAGCATTTACTTCTTTACAACCCCATCTATAAATATATTAAACAACCATGGTGACATTACACATCCCTGTCTAAGACCTACTTTTACCGGAAGTAATCTCCCTCTCTCCTACACACCCTAACCTGAGCCTCACTATCCTCATAAAAACTCTTTACAGCCTTCAGTAACTTACTACCTATTCCATACACTTGCAACATTTGCCACATTGCTCCCCTATCCACTCTATCATATGCCTTTTCTAAATCCATAAATGCAATAAAAACTTCTCTACCTTTATCTAAATACTGTTCACATATATGCTTCACTGTAAACACTTGATCTACACATCCCCTACCCACTCTAAAGCCTCCTTGCTCATCTGCAATCCTACTCTCTGTCTTACCTCTAATTCTTTCAATAATAACCCTGCCATACACTTTACCTGGTATACTCAGTAAACTTATTCCCCTATAATTTTTACACTCTCTTTATCCCCTTCCCTTTATATAAAGGAACTATACATGCTCTCTGCCAATCCTAGGTACCTTCCCTCTTTCATACATTTATTAAACAAAAATACCAACCACTCCAGCACTATATCCCCCCCTGCTTTTAACATTTCTGTCATGATTCCGTCAATTCCAGCTGCTTTACCCCCTTTCATTCTACGTAATGCCTCACGCACCTCCCCCACACTCACATCCTGCTCTTCTTCACTCCTAAACGATGTTGTACCTCCCTGGCCAGTACATGAAATTACCGCCTCCCTCTTTTCATCGACATTTAAAAGTTCCTCAAAATATTCCCGCCATCTACCCAATACCTCCAGCTCCCCATCTACTAACTCCCCTACTCTGTTTTAACTGACAAATCCATTCGTTCCCTAGGCTTTCTTATCTTGTTTATCTCACTCCAAAATTTTTTCTTGTTTTCAGCAAAATTTCTTGACAGAGCCTCTCCCATTCTTTCATCCGCTCTTCTTTTGCACTCTCTCACCACTCTTTTCACCTTTCTTTTACTCTCCATATACTCTGCTCTTCTATTAACACTTCTGTTTTGTAAAAACCTCTCATAAGCTACCTTTTTCTCTTTTATCACACCCTTTACTTCTTCATTCCACCACTCACTCCTCTTTCCTCCTGCACCCACCCTCCTATAGCCACAAACTTCTGCCCCACATTCTAATACTGCATTTTTAAAACTATCCCAACTCTCTTCAACCCCCCCACTACTCCTACTTGCACTAGCCCACCTTTCTGCCAATAGTTGCTTATATCTCACCCTAACTTCCTCCTCCCTTAGTTTATACACTTTTACCTCTCTCTTACTTGCTGTTGCCATTTTCTTTTTGTCCCATCTACCTTTTACTCTAACTGTAGCTACAACCAAATAATGATCTGATATATCCGTTGCCCCTCTATAAACATGTACTACATCCTGAAGCCTACTCATCAACCTTTTATCCACCAATACATAATCCAACAAACTACTTTCCTTACGTGCTATATCATACCTTGTATATTTATTTATCCTCTTTTTCATAAAATATGTATTACTTATTACCAAACCTCTTTCTACACATAGCTCAATTAATGGTTCCCCATTTACATTTACCCCTGGCACCCCAAATTTACCTACTACTCCATCCACAACATTTTTACCCACTTTAGCATTCAGATCCCCAACCACAATTACTCTCTCACTTGGTTCAAAACTCCCCACACACTCACTCAACATTTCCCAAAATCTCTCTCTCTCCTCTACACTTCTCTCTTCTCCAGGTGCATAAACACTTACTATAACCCACTTTTCACATCCAACCTTTATTTTACTCCACATAATCCTTGAATTTATACATTTATATTCCTTCTTTACCTGCCATAACTGATTATTCAACATTATTGCCACTCCTTCTTTAGCTCTAACTCTATTTGAAACCCTGATCTAATCCCATTTATTTCTCCCCACTGAAACTCTCCTACCCCTTCAGCTTTGTCTCACTTAAAGCCAGGACATCCAGCTTCTTTTCATTCATAACATCTACAATCATCTCTTTCTTATCATTCGCACAACATCCACGCACATTCAAACATCCCACTTTGACGGTTTTCTTCTTCTTCTTTTTAGTAAGCTATACAGGAAAAGGGGTTACTAGCCCATTGTTCCCGGCATTTTAGTTGACTTTTACAACACGCATGGCTTACGGAGGAAAGATTCTTATTCCACTTCCACATGGATATGAAAGGGAAAAGCAATAAGAACAAGAACTATTAAGATAAAATCAAAGAAAACTCAGATGAGTGTGTATACATAAACGTGTACATGTTTGCTTAGTGTGACCTAAGTGTAAGTAGAAGTAGCAAGACGTACCTGAAATCTTGCATGTTTATGAGACAGAAAAAAGACACCAGCAATCCTACCATCATGTAAAACAGTTTCAGGTTTCTGTTTCACAGTCACCTGGCAGGATGGTAGTACCTCCCTGGGTGGTTGCTGTCTACCAACCTACTACCTACCTTACTGCTACCATTCCAAATATAAATCAATGTGTTATTTTCCTGCCTTCAAATTTGGCACTAGAGGCCTGATAGGCCTAGGCAGTATAGAATGGGTCTTAACACTCAGTGTGTGCAGTATTAAAAAAATCAGGGACCACTTAGTACCTTGTGGGAGCACCAGTTCAACTGAGCACCAGCTAGAGCAAACAGCGTGGAAACCCCAGGGATTCACTAATGCCATATCGTATTAACACTCTCCTTTTAGGAGGAAAGTGATGCTGACCCCGAGTTTAGTGGCTTTGAGATGGATGTGGCCACAAGTGGTCGAGGAAATATAAAAAAACCTAGATAATAACCCATGTGCAACATTTGTGCCACACCCTTTTAATTTTGATACCCCTGGTAGTGTCATCCTGCCAGAATTTCCTATCACCTATGCCCCAAGTACTAAATAGAAATGATTCTGCAACGTGTTCGGCTGGCTGGCTAAGTAGCTGGCCTGTCTGTCTATCTATCTGTATCTCTCTCTCTGAGAGAGAGAGATAGAGAAAGACACTCATGAACCTGATAGTAAGCTAGACTTTCGAACAGATATTAAGCAAGTTTCGCCATGGGGAAGTGGAACAGAATTCTTCCTCTGTAACCCATGCATGTCGTAAGAGGCGACTAAAATGCCGGGAGCGAGGGGCTAGTAACCCCTTCTCCTGTATATATTACTAAATGTAAAAGGAGAAATTTTTGTTTTTCCTTTTGGGCCACCCCGCTTCGGTGGGAAACAGCCGACGTGTTGAAAGAAATTAAGATTAAGCAAGTTGCAAAATCGATACGTCTGCACAAGTGGAAACATACAACTGTGGCCAAAATGTGTATTACTCATCACGGTCATACTTATATCTCATAACTACATGACTATGGCCAGAAATACACATTTCAACCACTGTTGTATGTTTCCATTTGTGCAGACATGACAATTCTGCAACTTGTGTAATACCTGTTTGAAAGTCTAGCTTGCAATCAGGTTCATGAACGGTTCTCTCAGAGACAGGCAGGTAGACAGAGAGGGACAGGCAGGTAGACAGAGAGAGACAGGCAGGTAAACAGAGACAGGCAGGCAGAGAGATAGGCAGACAGAGACAGGCAGACAGAGAGAGAGGCAGACAGACAGAGACAGTCATGCTTGTGTGTGTGGAACAGTGAGAACAAATAGAAAACATGCCAAGGTTCACAGGGGCCAGTGCTGAGAGTGGACTGCATCACCAGCAGAATGCCTCTCTGTCTGACACTATGCATCAAGGAGTTTCATATAAGTACTCCTGGATTTATAAAAACATTACTGGGACCTATAAATAATTTGTATATTTCTAGACATCTAGATAGTAGGTTGGCAGACAGCTACTGCCCAGGGAGGTACTACCATCCTGCCTGTAATTGTTTTACACGATGGTAGGATTGCCGGTGTCTTTTTTCTGTCTCATATACATGCAAGATTTCAGGTACATCTTGCTACTTCTACTTACACTTAGGTCACACTACACATGCATGTACAAGCATATATATATACACACACACTCTGGGTTTTCTTCTATTTTCTTACTAGTTCTTTTTTATTTCCTTTTATCTCCATGGGGAAGTGGAACAGAATTCTTCCTCCGTAAGCCATATGTGTCGTGAAAGGCGACTAAAATGCCGGGAGCAAGGGGCTAGTAACCCCTTCTCCTGTATACATTACTAATGTTAAAAAGAGAAACGTTTGTTTTTTTCTTTTTTGGGTCACCCTGCTTCGGTGGGATACGGCTGGTTTGTTGAAAGAAGATTTCTAGACAATAGTATGTGACTCCTAGGTAGTAGGTTGGTAGATAGCAACCACCCAGGGAGGTGCTACTGTCCTACCAAGTGAGTGTAAAACGAAAGCCTGTAATTGTTTTACATGATGGTAGGATTGTTGGTGTCTTTTTTCTGTTTCATAAATATGCAAGATTTCAGGTACATCTTGGTACTTCTACTTACACTTAGGTCACACTACACATGCATGTACAAGCATATATAAATATATATACAAACACCCCTCTGGGTTTTCTTTTTTCTGACTGGTTCTTGTTCTTGTTTATTTCCTCTTATCTCCATAAGGGAAGTGAAACAGAATTCTTCCTCCATAAGCCATGCATATGTGTCGTAAGAGGTGACTAAAATGCCAGGAGCAAGGGGCTAGTAACCCCTTCTCCTGTATACATTACTAAATTTATAAAGAGAAACTTTTGTTTTTCTTTTTGGGCCACCGTGCTTCGGTGGGATACGGCCAATGCGTTGAAAAAATAAAGTATGTGACTGAGGCAGGTGAATATGTTCACCTGTCGATGTGTTTGTGACTGTTTCATTACTATATCCGTACCTAATAATGGTGTAAGAACAAATATTGGCCATGATATCACAAGATCTACTATAAATTGTAATTATCAGAATATAAAAACTATGTAAATTAAAAAAAAAAATTAACTGGATCACAAGCACTTTAACAGTATCAAATTATTACATTCCTGGGAGTGCTAAACCCATAAGGGTTATTCAGCACCTGGGAAAATGGGTGGCAATCAGGTTCGATCCAAGGAAGAGAAAATCTGGTTGAATTCCTTAGATCAAAAGCCCCTCACTGGCATCAAGTAACCTCCCTTGAGGATAAGCAGCATCACAGCACTTCCCTTGAAGGAATAAAGAACATTAAACTAACCTGCAATGGCTGGACCACAGGTAAGTGGAATGGAACACATAGCTAGGAGGCAGCCAATTGCTTGGGAGGCTCCTACAGGTCCAACAATATCAAATGCAATGGGTCCAAGTAGAGAGATGAAGCAGCCATCAAACAGTCCCATGCCCAAAGAAATCACAATGAAGAAGGGCATGGCATTAGCAGCAGTCAGGAGCATGGTCAAGGTCCCAATACAGAAGAATGACATCTAAAATAGATAAAACATGACAATATTACTGCAAAATATTATTTTTTTTATACTACAATAGCTATCTCCCATTAAGGTAGGGTAAATAAATAAATAAGGAAACACTTCATTATGTGTTCCATAGCTATCCTGCCAGAAACGTGCAGACATCTCACTTCAAATGACCCTTTCAACTGAATTACTGGTTTTCTATATTTTTTATTATATTAACACATCAGCCATTTGCAACTGAAGAAGGGCGACCCAAAAGAGAAGAAACAATTTCATCATCACTCACTCCATTACTGTCTTGCCAGAGGCATGCTGACACTACAGTTAAAAAAACTGCAACATATCTCCACCCTTCCTTCAGAGTGCAGACACTGTACTTCCCACCTCCAAGACTCAAGTCTGGCTAACCGCTTTCCCTCAGTCTACATACAATATCTTTATCACCACTAGTTAACTGATAGAAATCTTCTTGGATCATTAATAACATACAGCAATGTTTTATTCATTTTTAAGCTGATGCAAAAGAGAATTTATCATAATATTGTTGAGAAGACTTCAGTGTTGATGTGATGTAAGGTCTGTGAATGTTGCTGTGAGGAGGCTGGAGGCAGCAGAGATGTGTAGGAGATCGATGTGTTGAGTGAGTATTTTCCAGAGAATAAGGATTGAAGAAATTAGAAGGCAATGTGGTAGTGTACACGTGAATTAAAAATTCAAGAAAACTAAAGTTTAGTTATAAAATATATGAGCAAGTGTGCCTGTCAAACCTTACCTGCTGCAAGAATATGCGATTGACCCATGGACGATCTGCAATCAATCCAAAGAAAATGCGACCAAGTCCAGATGTGATGCCCATACACTGGACTAGCAACTGAGAATTCACATCATCACCAAGTGAATACTTCACATATTTAACCTAGAAAACAATGATAAAGTAAGAAAATGCATTTATGGTACTCATCTTATTTATACAATATTTTTACTTCAAATACTTCCTCGAAAGTCATGCATGTCATAAAAGGCGACTAAAATGCTGGGAGCAAGGGACTAGTAACCCTTCTCCTGTATAAATTATGTTTGTAAAATTATATTTATACAATGTTTGAACAAAGGAGAATGACATTTGGGTGTATATGCGAAAGCCCTATATATGCAGAGCATTTGGGCAAACTTAAGAGTAACTTAAGAATAATAAGGTAATAACAATAGTGTAAATTTAGGAGTTTACAATAAATAAGAGAGAATTGATTATTCTATTAGTTCATGCTATATGGCTTTAACAAGTTTAATTGAGAGGAATTAGAGGTTTGATTATTTACCCTAAATAGGACGCAATCAATTGTTTAATGACCAGGAGGGTTACAGATAGTGAGTAAGTATATATTGTTCATAATGTTTTTTATGTTCATGACATTGAGAATATGTATGTATAGTTTTTTCATATTTTTACATTTAGCTGATGCTGGGATATGTTAGGGAGATAAGATATTTTTAACGGTAGTTTTGAAAATGCTGGCTGATTCAGTCTGGAGATTTCTGGTAGAGAGTTCCAGATTTTGGTCCTTTTATGTACATTGAATTTTTGAAGAGATTTAGCCAGACATGAGGAATGTCAGAGAATTTTCTGCCTAGAATTATGTCTATGGGTCCTGTTGCAACCACCAAGAAAGTACTTCAGTTCGGAGTTTATATTAGAATTTATTGTTCTGTAAATGCAGGATGCACAGTAGTAAGAGTGAATGTTTTATATAGTGAGCAGGTCTTTGAAGATTGGGGGGGTTGGGTGTTATCTAGCAGTGGACTGTGTGATCATTCGCACTGCAGCTTTTTGTTGGGTTATTATTGGCTTTAGGCGAGTTGCTGATGTGGAACCCCAGGCACAAATAGCATAGGTGAGGTAGGGGTATATAAGAGAATAGTACAGTGTAAGTAATGCTGTTTGTGGTATAAAATAACGTATCTCAGAGGATGCCAACTGTTTTGAATACTTTTTATGTTTGGATATGGGTAGTGAATTTCAAGTTGCTGTCACAGTGCAGACCCAGAATTTTCCCTCATTATGTTTAGCAATAAGGGTATTGTTAAGCATAATGTTTAGTTGAACCTCACTTGCTATACTTCCAAACATAATATAGAAGGTTTCAGTCAATATTAAGTGCGAGTTTATTGGCAGTCATCCAGGTCAAAATTTTTACAAGCTCTTCATTAACAAGTGTTGAGTGAGGCAAGATTAGGATGGGAGATGACAAAAGTTGTGTCATCAGCAAAAAGAATAGGTCTAAGTTGTTGCATAACATCTGGAAGTTCATTGATATATAAAAGGAAAAGTAGGGGCCAAGAATGCTTCCCATGCCAGTGTCCAGAGGTCTTGTGGAGGTTGTGTCCTTAAAAGAGATGTATTGCTGTCTATTAGTAAGGTAAAACGATGCAGGCAAGTGCATAGCCTCTTATACAATGGTGATTAAGTCTGTGAAGTAGGATGCTGTGGTCTACTGTATCAAAAGCTTTCTTAAGGTCGATAAAGAGTCCAAGTGGATATTCATTTTTCTTAAGTGCTGTGTATAATTGGTCCATATTTTTTTATAATTGTGTCATTTGTGCTTTTATTTCTGCTGAAGCCAAAGTGGCAGGGGTTGAGGATGCTTTATGATGTTATAAAGAAGTATAATCTCTTGTGTATGAGTTTCTCGAAGATTTTGGATAGTGAAGGCAAGTTCGATATTGGCCTACAGTTGAAGGAGTGCAATGGACAAGTGTACATGTAGTAGTAGCAGCAGCAAACACACAGCAAGAGGCAGTCTTGAGCTTCCCAGCTCTCGGGCTTAATGCCCAAAGCTGGGGAGTGACTCAAAAGGATCCTGTAGTGCTTGCTGTATTTGCACCTCCGACATCATTTGCCGCTATGCAACTGCCACACCCTTTGAGCCCAGTGTGGGTGGGGTTTGTGGCAGGCCAAGGTGCCTAGCTTCTCCTCCGAGCCTTGTGGGGGTGGGGAATGGGGCTAAGCCTGGGGACAGCTGGTCCCGAAGACGAGGAGGTACTTGTACCTCCTCCCATGGCAGACATTGGTCTGAGACACTCCGACAAGGAGCCAAGGCTGGCAACCTCTTAGGTTGTAACAGTGAAAACAAAGCCAGGGGTTCCCTGCAGCAATGCACGATCAAGTGTCAAACCCTGCTGCACTGTCATCAGTTTAGTGACACTCAGTCTTACACCATGCTTCAAGGAGTTTCATATATACTCCAGCGTGTCTAAAACATTGCTGGGACCTATAAATACTTTGTATATATTTCTAGACAATAGTAATGACCAAGGCAGGTGAAAATGTTCACCTGTCAGTGTGTTTGTGACTATTTGAGTACAATTTCAGTACCTAATATTAGTGTCAGAACAAAGATTGGCTATGTAATCACAAGAACTACTATAAATTGTAATTATCAGAACATAAAAATTCTATAAAATAATATAAAAATGAGAAAAAACGTATATCAGCAACACTTCTGCAAGCGGCAGGACTCCATGTTCCGTCAGGTGAGCATCCAGTGCCAACTTCACAGGCTTATATCTCGGTAAGTACTGATCCTAACATTTTTTATCTTTTAACATGTAGAATAATGCCCTCTTCATTTTATTTTTCAAAATATTCGGAGTGCTGGAGAGTGAATGTAGATCTATGTTTGGACAATTAAGGGGTTAAACAGAGTGAAAATTTCAAATATAAATGTGCTAAATCTCTGAAAAGGATTTACAATATTTTCTAAATAAGAACAAGTTGTCCAATTCATATTATGTGAAATTCCCACTTTATGCAGACTAGGCTTTAAGTGAGCAGAAGTAGGATAACATAAGCCTGTAACTTCAATAGTATAAAAACAGCAAATTCTTACCAAGTGAACATAAGGAACAAAGTAGCCAAACAAAGCAGATGGAATGGCCAAAGTCCAAATAACATATCGTTTATTTTTCCAGATGTCAAAATTTATAATACGTGACCAAAAGCTTTTGCAATGCCCCTTGCATGTGTTGTCATACTTAGGCCTGGTCTGCGGCAGGATTGGCATTAGCGGCTTGAATACCAAAGCAGCTAGCTGCAAAAGTGAAGAAAAAATTACATAAAATATTTAATTGCATAAGGAGGTGGGGACCAATATGGTAGCCTTGAACGTATTTGTAAGATCTCAATTATACTTAGCCACAGTGTTCAAAGGTTATATGCAAGTGAAAAAGGGTTGGGTATGAGAAGGACCTGCCTATCATGGGCCAATAGGCCTACTGCAATTCTCTCCATTTCAATATGCACATCACTTACCATGAGGAAAGCATTCAGCCCAGCCAAGACTTGAAACGTTGTCTGCAGTCCGATGTTCAGGACGTGTGGTAGGATGAAAGGCAAAGCAATGGTGAAGATAGAAGAGCCAGCCGTGATGAAGCCATTGACAATGCCCATCCATCGCTGAAAGTAGTGTCCCAGGATGACCAGTGATGGAGTGTATGCCAGTGATGCTCCACCACCAAACATTAAACCATAAGTAATCATCAAGATTTCAACCTGAAATAATTTATTATGGTGGTAATGGTTGGCAAGTCTCTCTAAAGCTAAAAAAATGTTGTTTTAGTGTCTAAAATAGAATTTAGAATTGCATAAATGTTAATATAAAGTCTATTTGGATGATTAGCATTTAAGTCTACCCAAAATGCCCTGGCATGATAGTGGCTTTCTTTGTACCAATCAAATTATGACTACACAAGATGAAATATATAATAGTCTAATTAACCCTTTCTGGGTTTTGGTCGTACTAGTCGGCTTACGCCCTGGGGTTATGGACGTACTAGTACGACTAAATTCTAGCGCCCTCAAATCAAGCAGAAACAGGCTGTTAGGCCTAGATGTGATAGAATGGGTCTGTGCAGTCAGTGTGTGCAGTATAAAAAAATTCCTGCACCACACAGTGCATAATGAGGAAAAAAAAAAGTCTCATTTTATAGAACAGATGATATATTACAGAAATAGAGATCATTTTGACTGGTTTCACGATGACAAGTAACTGAGCGCAAAGAGGCGAAAATGTTCGATTTTGGCCGATGTTCAAGAGTAAACAAATTACACCATACGTCAATACACATCAACTGGAGAGTCTAATATTCTTGCACAAGTGCGCTGATATTATTTATACCATTTTTACAATGATGCAGTTGTATACATAACAGTAAATCTTCTATTTTTGTAGAATAAAATTCAAAATGGAAAACAAAAGTAATGTAAGAGGGGCCTGGAGACGTGACTAATGAACAGAGATGTTATTTTAGTGCCAGGAATGTCTACCTTGTTTATTATGGACCCTATTTTGAAATTGGCATAGTTTGAAATTTGTGTGAAATTGGCCAAATTGCAACCTTTTCTGACCACTATTTTGGGTAGTTGAAATTGGTAAATAGGCGGTTTCTTGTACTCAATCGATAGAAGAAATAGAGTTCTAGCGAAATAGCTATAATTTTAGTAGACTGAAACATTGGAATTTGTCAAAAATAGGGCTCAAAGTGGGCGAAATCGCTGATGAGTAAATGTCATCGATACCGCTAACTTCGCAAAAGCATAATTCCGTTAGTTTTCGATCAAATTTCAAAATTTTTGTGGCGTTATGATCGGAAAAAGATTCTCTATCATTTCATTAGATTTTTTTTTTTTTTTTTAAATTCTTGGACCCTGAGAGGACACAAGTGAAACTAATGTGACATTTTATTGTAGCAATGTTTTGCTCCAGGAGCTTTGTCAAGCTGTTATCTAACACACTGTCTGTAATTCTACCAACATTATTACAGAGAAAGTTACAAAATTCAAATATTAAAGAAGCAACTCATAATATGCATTTTTTGACTTAGAGTTGCTATAAGACAGCAGTGATAATATTTGGTGATTAAGTGGTATAGGTTGTGTTTGATGCTTAAATGTAAAAGGATTAAGATAATTTTGTAAGAAAATATGAAAATAAAATACAAATTACAAAGCCCAAAACTATTCCTTAGAGCTGCATAAAATGTCTCCAACGTAATTTTATAATTTATGACAAAATATCTAAAATTTTACATTGGATAAAAAAAAAAAAAAAAAAATCACCTAACATATATGACTTTTTAACATTTTTTAAAATTAGCTGCTCTTATTTATGGAGAAATTTCTATTTTCTCAAAAACAAATTGATCAACATTTCCATATACACTTTAGACTAAGTTATTTCTATGAAGAGTGAATTGTTAATTACAAAATAATGAAGACTCAAAATATTACTTTATCCACTACATATCCATGCTACAGATTTCTTTCACTATGTGAATTCACTATTATCAATGTTCTATTTCTGTTGGTAATTCCATATACAGGATGTGATACACATTCACCATATGCGATTAGTGCAGCTCACAAAATATTTTTATTTCTCTTATTATAGAGAATTAAGTGTTGGTCTTACTGAGCCTGCAACACATCTATTAAATAAGCAAGGAACACCTGTACATATACGTAACAATGTATTTATATACGTCCTGTATAATACACATGTATAGAATAAATTATACTGCAGCAAGCATTGGACCATGAAGATACATACTGTAATCAACAAATACTGTACATGGGAAAACACAGATATACTTGTAGATATACAGCACCTCTACATAAAAAGAGATGAAATTCCAATAAACATTAACAACTCTGCTACAGTTATAAAGCAGCTACATATGCTGAAAAATGTACTAAACAACTACCCAGCACAAGAAGCCACGTACTTTATCAGAAAAGAAGGAAGAGATGAACATGCCAGCAGTAGCTATGGCTCCACCAATGAAAGTAGTGAGACGGATACCCAAGTTGTCTGTCAGCACACCTGCCAATACTGATAACAGGAATGTCGACCCAATGGCAAGCGATGTCATCATAGCTGGAAATATAGTACTGTACATAATATAGGTGCCTGTCTTCATTATCATTAAAAAATAAATTGGATCCCTGATTTTATTATGAAACTAATACAATTAATGTGAAATACTCGATTCACTGACCTAAAAAAGTACATAAATGATAAAACAAAAGAGCAGGAAATTTTTTACAGCACAATAGAGTCAAACCGACTCGTCCAACTCCTTGTCAGGAAACCAAACAGGCAATAGATATTATAACTATTTTATATACATATACAGTGGACCCCGGCTAACAACACCCCGGGAAAACGCACAATTATGTAAGTATAATATTGTAAGTGCTTCTGGAAGTGTATTTTTGGGAGTCTGAAATAAACTAACCTATGTGACATTATTTCTTAAGGAAGTAAATTCGTTCGGTAATGGCACTTGAGCAGGCTTCTGGAATGAATTTTTTTCGTTAGCCGGGGGTCCACTGTACTATAGAGGGGATAATCTATAAAAAAAAACTGGAGGTAATAGAGATAATAAATGAGACAAACCCATATTTTAAATGAGGTGTGTCAACACAAACACTACCTTATTACCGAGAGAACTTTCCCTTCAACCTATTGGTTGCAAGTCTCCCAACACTGCATAGCTTCTGATGAAGCACAAAAGTGTGCAAGATATTGAGCTGAAGATTTCTATCCCACGTTGTCTTGTTTAGCAATTGTGCATATACGTACATGCATATATAACAGTGGACCCCGGAAATCGAACATAATTCGTTCGCAGAATGCTGTTCTAGTGCCATACCGAACAAATTTGTTCCCATAAGGACAAATGTAAATTAGATTAGTCCATTTCAGACCCCCAAACATACACTTACAAAAGCACTTTCAAAAATACACTTACATAATTGTTCAAGTTGGGAGCAGTACGATTTCCGGGGGTTCACTGTATACATACTTACAGTTGACCACCGATTAAGATAGTAGTATCTTCCTGAAAACGATGTCTAATAAAAATTGTCTAAAATGAACTAAAGAACACATGGGAAAAATAGGGTTATGTTCATTCGGCCCTCCAAAATAAAAAGCAACAAATTTTTTAAAGCAGCAATTCATCAAAACTAAAAAATAATAAGAGTTTTCCTTTCATTGCATTATAGTTGTTGTTGTTGTTTGTTAAAGAAATGTGTGAGGAGGGTTGATGTGACACTGTACAAAACCTGCACAAACATATAAAAGGCAGTTCACAACTATCACCTGCTCCACCACAACCAATCACTTCAACATAAGTAAAAAAAAATACCATATACAGTACAGTGGACCCCGGTTACGAAAGGTCCCGTTAACGAAATTCGGAAAAGCGAAAGCTTTTTCGTAATCGGTTAGCGAAAAATTCCTCGGTTCCAAAGGCATTAGACGTGTCCGCCTGCTCCGCAGCAAGTGCAGGACGCCAGTGAAGCGTTGTTTACCATTGAGAGAACATTACCTAGCGCGCTCTTTCCAAGATTCACAATATATTTGGTGTCTTTTTTGGTGGTTTAGTTATTGCCACTGTGAAATAAGTCACCATGGGTCCAAAGAAGCTTCCTAGTGGCACCCCTGTGGTAAAGAGAGTGAGGAACACCATCGAACTGAAGAAGGAAATCATAGAAAAATATGAGAGTGGTGTACGTTTGAGTGATCTTGCCAGGATGTACAAGAAAAATCCATCTACTATCGGCACTATCCTGGCACAGAGAAATGAGATCAAGAAGCTAATGTTGCAAAGGGGTTAATTTGTTAACAAAACAAAGATCGAAAACAGTGGATGAAGTTGAGAAGTTGTTGTTGGTGTGGATCCATGAAAAACAGAGAGCGGGTGATAGTATTTCTATGGCGAGCTGCAAGAGCTTCATCTGGAACAGCAACAGACCACAGCTGAGGTTATTGCTTCACAGGAAGAGAGAGAAAATAAGGAGGTGCCTTCTTCAGTGCTTAAGGAGATGTGTACAAAGTGGAATGAGTTGCAGACATTTGTTGAAAGATACCACCCTGAGCAAGCTGAAATGAGCCTTCTGTGCAACCACTTCAGTGACAGAGCCATGTTGTACTTCAGAAAGTGTTGAAGAGTGCCAGAAACAGAGGACTCTGGACAGCTACTTCACCAGGCAGGGTCTAGTGACTCTCAAGCTGGTCCTAGTGGCATTAAAAGACCAAGAAGGAAGTAACCCCAGAGAGGGACTTGTCACCTGAAGTCCTTTGGAGGGGATTCCCCTTCCAACCACTAACGCCTGCTCCAGTCATCATCTATACTATCTTCCAGATGCCTGCAAGTCTCTTCAATAAAAGGTAAGTAAATGTTATTTTTTTTTATTTTGAGTGATTATTTTTTGTGGAGCAATTAATTGTATTTACATTATTTCTTATAGGGAAATAAGGTTTCAGATAACGAAAGATTCAGATTAAGAAAGAGCTCCTGGAACGGATTAATTTCGTTAACCGAGGGTCCACTGTATTACCAGCCATAAAACAAATTTTTTTATTAAATAAATATGCCCAACATTTGAGTGCAAGCTATCTTCAAAAAATAATAAAATCACCAGAACATGTTCTCAGGTTATCAGTATGTGCCGTTGTTATTGTAAAGTATGGTTGTGTATGAAAATTTATGTAACTATCTGTGTGTACCTGTACCTGAATAAACTTACTTATGGCCAAAGTTCAATGTGTCAATCACAAGAATGCTTTTGCATTCTGTGAGATTGACACTGAATCTTTTTGCAATTTTTTTTTTTCAATACGATGGTTCTCCCCAATGATGCAGGGTGACCCAAAAGAAAGAAATGCATTCACCATCATTCATACATAATCTCTGTCTTTGCAGAGGCACTCAGATACGACAGTTTAGATGTCACTCCAAACAGCCAATATTATTTTTTTTTTTTTTTTTTTATTAACACATCGGCCGATTCCCACCAAGGCAGGGTGGCCCGAAAAAAAAACTTTCATCATCATTCACTCCATCACTGTCTTGCCAGAAGGGTGCTTACCTACAGTTATAAAACTGCAACATTAACACCCTCCTTCAGAGTGCCGGCACTGTACTTCCCATCTCCAGAACTCAAGTCCGGCCTGCCGGTTTCCCTGAATCCCTTCATAAATGTTACTTTGCTCACACTCCAACAGCCGTCAAGTATTAAAACCATATGCCTCCATTCACTCCTATCAAATACGCTCACATGCTTGCTGGAAATCCAATATATATAAACTATTTAATATACAGTGGTACACCGGGTTTCGGCCATAATTCGTTCCAGTAGGCTGTTTGAGTGCCGTTACGAATGAATTTGTTCCCATAAGGAATGATGTAAATCAGATTAGTCCGTTTCAGACCCCCAAAAATACACTTACAAAGCAATTACAATAATACACTTACATAATTGTTTGAGTTGGGAGCGGTGAAACTCGGGGTACCACTGTATATATTAATAAATTTATTTAAATAAAAAATAAAATATAATTTCTCTACATTTTCAATAATAAAAATAACAGTAAGAAGCAGAGGGTGGTGAAAGGTTTACACTGTTGTGGTCCTAAACTACGCCACTAACATCAACAACAACTCTTCACTTATCATTTCTTTTTCTTTTTTTTACACACATCAATTTTACAGGCTAAGAACTGTTATCCTACCTCGCTCATTTCAAAACCCAGCCCTATCTAAGATATACTACCAACCCTAGGATGTAACCCACAACAGTCAGCTAACACCCAGATACCTACTTACTGCTAGGTGAACTGGGGCAGCAGGTGTAAGGAAACATGCCCAATGTTTCCACCTTGCCAGGGATCAGACCACAGATACTCAGTATGTGTAGATGATGTAGGTATTATATACACTTTTACCAGGTTTCTTAAATTGTTTTAGCCTTAATCATGCATAATAAGGAACCAGAGGGTATGTAAATAGTGGTGGTGGTATCTTTCAGACAAGTACAGAACCTGTCATCTCAGAAAATGCAAGTCATTTATCACAAAAAAAAAAATTAACAACTAGACTGATGCATGTATATAAATATACATAAGTTACTGTACATATTATATTTAGTTTCCTCTCATAGCCCTGAGTGTGCAAATGGAAGGAGGCCCTCTCATTTGTATATGAGCGTTTTCTCCAGTATCCATTTTAGCCCTGATGATGCAAAGGATATGAAAACACTGCAGGTATGGACTAGAATGCAGGAAGCAACTAAATTAGTTACATTTGTTAGTTTTCTGCAACTCCCCATGGTGATAAACAACACAGTGGACTCCCGCCTAACGAGCAAAATTCATTCCAGAAGCCTGCTCAAGTGCCATTACCGACAATTACTTCCTTAAAAAATAATGTCACGTAGGTTAGTCTATTTCAGACCCCAAAATACACTTCCACAAGCATTTACAATTATACTTACATAATCGATTTCCGGGTGCTCGTTAGGCGGGGTCCACTGTATATGTAAACGATGTAGTATACTGTGGTGGCCCTGTGCTTCAGACACCCTATACCGGGCAGGCCACTATATTTATTGGCCTCCTCGGGCAGGCCACCCCTCTCTCTCTCTCTCGTGTCTTACTTCTGTTACTTTGTCATAAAACTCCAGAAGGTTTGTGACACAGGATTTGCCTGCCATGAATCCGTGCTGGTTGTCGTTTATAATATTGTTCCGTTCCAGGTGCTCCACCACTCTCCTCCTGATAATCTTCTCCATAACTTTGCATACTATACATGTCAGTGACACTGGTCTATAATTTAGTGCCTCATTTCTGTATCCTTTCTTAAAAATGGGAACTACATTTGCTGTCTTCCATACCTCGGGTAGTTGCCCAGTTTCAAGGGATGTGTTGAAGATTGTGGTTAGTGGCACACACATACGGGAAGAGGTTGTCCAGTCCCATCGCATTTGAGGTATCATGGTCACTGAGCAACTTCTTCACCTCCTCCTCAGTTGTATGTATGTCATCCAACACTTGTTGGTATATTCCTTGTTGGTGTCCCCCTCTGTTCTGTCTTCCCAGAGTCTTTCCTGTCTCCACTGTAAATACTTCCTAAATCTCGTTTGAGCTCCTCACATACGTCTTGATCGTTTCTTTTGGGAGTTCCCCACCTTCTTTCCTCGCTTGAACACCTGGTCTTTGACTGTTGTCTTCCTACTAATGTGGCTATACAACAGTTTCAGGTCAGACTTGACTTTCAACGCTATGTCGTTTTCGTACAGTCACTGGGCCTCCCTCCTTATCTGTGCATACTCGTTTCTGGCTATTTGACTAATCTCCTTATTTTAGTGGGTCCTTTGCCTTCTGTACTTCTTCCATTCTCTAGTGCACTTAGTCTTTGCCTCCCTACACCTTCGGGTAAACCAAGGGCTAGTTCTGGTCTTCCCATTATTTCTGTTGCCCTTGGGAACAAACCTTTCCTCTGCCTCCTTGCATTTTGTTGTTATGTATTCCATCATTTCGTTTTCTGACTTTCCTACCATTTCTCTGTCCCACTGAACCTCCTGCAGGAAGTTCCTCATACCCGTTAGTCCCCCTTTTATAGTTCGACTTTCCCATTCAACTCCTGTTACCCTCTTCACTTGTAACTCTACTATGTATTCAAAGCTCAGAACCACGTGGTCACTGGCTCCCAGGGGCCTCTCATATGGATGTCCTCAATGTCTGAACTGCTCAGGGTGAACACGAGGTCCAGTCTTGCTGGTTCATCCCCCTCTCTCTCTGGTAGTGTCCCTAACATGTTGATGCATGAGGTTTTCCAGTACCACATCCATCATCTTGGCTCTCCATGTTTGGGACCCCCAGGTGCTCCAGGTTTTCATAATCGATCTCCCTGTGGTTGAAATCGCCCATAACCAGTAACTTTGCTCTGCTCGAGTGAGCTCTTCTTGCCACCTCAGCCAGTGTGTCCACCATTGCACTGTTGCTCTCTTCATATTCCTCTCTTGGCCTCCTGCAGTTCTGTGGTGGGTTATACATCACTGCAATGACTACCTTATTTATGTTCCCCAGACTGAATTGTACCTACTTGTTAATCCCTTTCACCAATCTCGTCCATGCCTTCTATTCCTCAAATCTCCATCGGTGTGTGTGTACTCACCTAGTTGTGGTTGCAGGGGTCGAGTCATAGCTCCTGGCCCCGCCTCTTCACTGGCCACTACTGGGTAACTCTCCCTTCGCCATGAGCCTTATCATACCTCTTCTTGAAACTATGAATGGATCCTGCCTCCACTACATCACTTCCCAAGCTATTCCACTTCCTGACCACTCTGTGACTGAAGAAATACTTCCTAACATCCCTGTGATTCATCTGAGTCTTCAACTTCCAACTGTGACCCCTTGTTGCTGTGTCCATCTCTGGAACAGTGTCTCTGTCCACCTTGTCAATTCCTCTCAGTATTTTATATGTCGTTATCATGTCCCCCTACTCTCCTGTCCTCCAGTGTCGTCAGGTCGATTTCCCTTAACCTCTCCTTGTAGGACATACCCCTTAGTTCTGGGACTAGTCTTGTTGCAAACCTTTGCACTTTCTCTAGTTTCTTTATGTGTCTGGCTAGGTGTGGGTTCCAAACTGGTGCTGCATACTCTAGTATGGGCCTAACATACACAGTGTACAGGGTTCTGAACGCTTCCTTATTAAGATGTCGAAATGCTGTTCTTAGGTTTGCTAGGCGCCTGTATGCTGTAGCAGTTATTTGGTTGATGTGCGCCTCAGGAGATGTGCTTGGTGTTATACTCACCCCAAGATCTTTTTCCTTGAGTGAGGTTTGTAGTCTCTGGCCCCCTAGACTGTACTCCGTCTGTGGTCTTCTTTGCCCTGTGTGTGTGTGTGTGTGTATGTGTTGTGTGTGTATGTTGTGTGTATGTGTTGTGTGTATGTATGTATGTGTTGTGTGTATGTGTTGTATGTATGTGTTGTGTGTGTGTGTTGTGTGTATGTGTTGTGTGTATGTGTTGTGTGTGTGTGTTGTGTGTATGTGTTGTGTGTATGTGTTGTGTGTATGTGTTGTGTGTATGTATGTGTTGTGTGTATGTATGTGTTGTGTGTATGTATGTGTTGTG
>WNWK01001904.1:13311-241780 GCA_009830355.1 Cherax destructor | reverse complement strand
ATTAGTACCAAACTTGCATACGAAAATCACTCAATATGAAAAAAAAAGACTCGGCAGGAGATGCAACATTCCCCCAAAAAAAAAAAACAGGCGCGCCACGAGTAAACTGAAACAAAAATTTTAAGTGCCCGGGGGCCCAAGACTGATCCACTGCCCCCTGGCTGTCAAAAAAGAAGGCAGTGGATATGCACCTAAAGTCAGTACCTGACCAACCGGGCTGTGGTTCGTACGTCAGTTTGCGTGGGCCAGCAGTAACAGCCTAGTTGATAAAACCCTGATCCACCAAAAGGGCCCCGGTCTCCCCCCACCCGGGGGGGTTTGGGGCCCCCGAAACCCTCTCCAGGTAAACCCCAGGAAAGAAAAAATTTAAAAATTTTTTTATTCCAAACAAACCCTTTAAAAAAACTTAAAAAACCCCTTTTATTATAACAAGAACAATTTAATTTAGCCAATCCAGAAAAATTTTTTTTTCTTTTTTAAACAAAAAAAAAAAAATATATATATATATATATATATATATATATATATATATATATATATATATATATATATATATATATATATATATATATATATATATATATATATATATATATATATATATATATAAAAAAACGCACACAAAACGAGGAGGAGGTGAAGAGGCTGCTAAATGAGTTAGATTCCTCAAAGGCGGTGGGACACGACTACATTTCTCCATGAGTCCTGAAAGAGGGCAGAGGCACTGTGTGTGCCACTAACAATAGCCTTCAACACATCTATCGAAACAGGGCGACTACCTGAGGTGTGGAAGACAAAAATGTAGTCCCATTTTTAAAGAAAGGAGACACAAGCATCATTAAACTACAGACCAGTGTCACTGAAATGTATAGTATGCAAAGTCATGGAGAAGGTTATCAGAAGAAGAGTGGTGGAACACCTAGAAAGGAATGAGCTTATGTGACGGCAACCAGCACTGTTTCAGAGAAATTCTCTGTCACAAACCTACTGGAATTTTACGACAGAGTGACGGAAGTAAGACACGAGAGAGAAAAAGGGTGGGTAAATAGCATTTTCTTGGACTGCAAGAAGGGTTTAGACAAGTTCTACGCAAGAGATTAGTGGAAAAGCTAGATTCTTGGAAAAGCTAGAGGTATAGAAGGAAAGGCAACGCAATGGATCCAGAGAATACCTGACAGAAAGGCAACAACTAGTGTTAGTACGTAACGAGGTGTCAGAGTGTGCGCTGTAGACGAGTGGGATTCCACGGGTCCAAGGACCAGTGCTCTTTCTGGTATATGTGAATGACATGACGGAAAGGATAGATTCAGAGGGTGCCCCTGTTTGCAGACCATGTGAATCTAATGCGAGGATTTCAGATGGATGAGGATCAGGTAGGAGTATAAAGGGATCTGGACAGGCTGCAAGCCTGGTTTAACAACTGGCTCCTGGAGTTTAACTCCACCAAATGCAAAATCATGAAGATTGGGAAAGGTCAAAGAAGATCGCAGACAGAGTACAGGCTACGGGGTCAAAAACTGCAATCTCACTAAAGGAAAAGGACCTTGGCGTGAGCATAATACCGAGCACATCTCCAGAGGCGAACCTCAACTAAATAACTGCTGAAGCATATGGGAGACTGGCAAACCTAAGAATAGCATTTCGACACCTTAGTAAGGAGTCATTCAAGACACTGAACACCGTTTACGTCAGGCCCATATTGGAGTATGCAGCACCAGTATAGAACCCACACCTGGTCAAGCTCGTCAAGAAATTAGAGAAAGTGCAAGGTTTGACTCTGGACTAGTCCCAGAGATAAGGGACAATTCCTAGACCAGAGGTTAAGGGAAATTGACCTGACGACACTGGAGGACAGGAAGGATAAGGGCACCGGATAATGACATAAAATACTGAGAGGAATTGAAAAGGTGGATAGGGACAGGATGTTTCCAGTGATGGGACAGAGCTAGAAGGGTCACATCTCGTAGTTGAAGACCAGAAGTGAAACAATCTGAGAGTGATGAAGTGGAGGCAAGATCCATACAGAGCTTTAAGAAGAGATACGATATAACCATGGAGCAGGATGGGAGAACCTCGTGGCAACCAGCAAGAGGCGGGCCAGAAGCTGTGAAACCCTGCATCCACAATTAGGTGAAATATGTGAGCACACACACACAAAAAAAAAAAAATATTGAGTCGAATCGACAAGGTGGACAGAGACAGGATGTTCCCGTGATGGAACATAGCAACAAGGGGTCCTTGGACGTTGAAGACTCACATGACTTACAAGCATCCATCGTACTTCGCCGTTGTCAGGTTTACCTGAATGGGCGGAAATCGTTGTCTCAAAGAGGCGGAAGGCTTCTCATATTAAAAGTATTTTTTCAGCCATAGAATTGTCAGGAAGTGGAACAGTCTGGAAAATAAGATAATGGAGGTACGTACTATACATAACTTTAAGAAGAGGTACGATGAGGCTCTTGCAGCAGGGAGAGGGCGGACCTAGTGGCGACCAGTGAAGAGTCGGGGGCCAGGAGCTGTGACTCGACCCCTGCAACCATAATTTGGTGAATTAGGTGAGTCACACACACACACACACACACACACAAAACGCACACACACACACACACACGCACACACACACACACACATACACACACACACACACTCAGGAGGAAGCTCTAATACAACCACCTTCAGATGTCCCCCAACCTGGACAACCCCAATGCAACCAAACAATCTAACCCAAAACACACATGCCATACCCAATGATTCCACCCACCTCATTACAAACTCCACCTTCCACCAACCACCCATAGTTCCCCATCAGATCTCCACTTTCCCAACCCCAACGTACCCCCAGACTACGGTTTTAGAAAAGAAGTTGAAGGTTTGGTATACAAATGCAGATGGTATAACAAATAAATGTGAGGAGTGGCATGAAAGAATAAAGGAGACATCCCGAGACATAATAGCACTCACAGAAACGAAACTCACCAGGATGATAACAGATGCAATCTTTCCACCCGGATATCAAATCCTCAGGAAAGATAGAGGGAGCAGAGGGGGAGGAGGAGTTGCACTTCTCATTAAGAACAAGTGGGGATTCGAGGAAGTAGAAGGAATGGATGGAATGGGCGAAAGGGACTACATAGTAAGAACAATTCAGTGTGAAGACCATAAAGTGGTAATTGCTGTAATGTACAACCCGCCACAGAACTGCAGGAGGCCAAGAGAAGAATACGACGAGAGCAACAGAGCAATGGTAGACACACTAGCCGAGGTAGCCAGAAGAGCCCACATGGGGAGAGCAAAGTTACTAGTTATGGGTGATTTCAATCACAAAGAGATTGATTGGGAAAACCTAGGAGCCCCATGGGGTCCTGAATCATGGAGAGCCAAGATGATGGATGTGGTACTGGAAAACTTCATGCATCAAGATGTTAGAGACACTACCAGAGAGAGAGGTGGGGATGATCCAGCAAGACTGGACCTAGTATTCACTTTGAGTAGTTCGGACATCGAGGATATCCCGTATGAAAGGCCCCTTGGAGCTAGTGATCATTTGGTTCTGTGTTTTGATTATATAGTTGAGCTACAAGTGGAGAGGGAGCAGGAATAGGAAGGGAGAAACGAAACTACAAAAGGGGGACTACACAGGCATGAGGAACTTCCTACAAGACGTTCAGTGGGAGAGAGAATTGGCAGGAAAACCAGTAAAAGAAATGATGGAATATGTGACAACCAAATGCAATGAGGCAGAGGAGAGGTTTGTCCCAAGGAAACAGAAGTAATGGGAAGACCAGAACGAGTCCTTGGTTCACCCAGAGGTGTAGGGAGGCAAAAAGTAAGTGTAATAGAGAATGGAAAAAGTACAGAAGACAAAGGACCCAGGAAAATAAAGAGATTAGCCGAAGAGCCAGAAACGAATATGCACAGGTAAGAAGGGAGGCTCAGCGACAATATGAAAATGATATAGCATCAAAAGTCAAGTCTGACCCGAAGCTGTTGTATAGCCACATCAGGAGGAAAACAACAGTCAAGGACCAGGTAATCAGGCTGAGAAAGGAAGGTGGGAGTTCACAATAAACGACCAAGAGGTATGTGAGGAGCTCAACATGAGATTTAAAGAAGTATTTACACAGGAGACAGGTAGGACTCCAGGAATTCAGAATAGGGAGGTATACCAACAAGTGCTGGATGAAATACACACAACCGAGGAGGAGGTGAAGAAGCTGCTATGTGAACTCGATACCTCAAAAGCGGTGGGACCGGACAACATTTCTCCGTGGGTCCTTAGAGAGGGAGCAGAGATGTTGTGTGTGCCACTAACACAAATCTTCAACACATCCATTGAAACTGGGCAACTACCTGAGGCGTGGAAGATGGCAAATGTAGTCCCAATTTTTAAGAAAGGAGACAGACACGAGGCATTAAACTACAGACCTGTGTCACTGACGGTATAGTATGCAAAGTCATGGAGAAGATCATCAGGAGGAGAGTGGTGGAGCACCTAGAAAGACACAAGCTTATAAACGACAACCAGCACGGTTTCAGGGAAGGAAAATCCTGTGTCACAAACCTACTGGAGTTTTATGATAAGGTAACAGAAGTAAGACACGAGAGAGAGGGTGGATAGACTGCATTTTTTGGACTGCAAGAAGGCGTTCGACACAGTTCCTCACAAGAGGTTAATGCAAAAGCTAAAGGATCAGGACACGTAACAGGAAAAGCACTGCAATGGATCAGAGAATATCTGACAGGGAGGCAACAACGAGTCATGGTACGTGACGAGATGTCAGAGTGGGCACCTGTGACGAGTGGAGTTCCACAAGGGTCAGTCCTAGGACCTGTACTGTTTTTGGTATATGTGAATGACATAACGGAAGGGATAGACTCAGAAGTGTCCCTGTTTGCAGATGATGTGAAGTTAATGAGAAGAATAAAATCAGTCGAGGATCAGGCAGGACTACAAAGAGACCTGGACAGGCTGCAAGCCTGGTCCAGTAACTGGCCTTGATTTAACCCTGCCAATGTAAAGTCATGAATATCGGGGAAGGGCAAAGAAGACCGCAGACAGAGTATAGTCTAGGTGGCCAAAGACTGCAAGCCTCACTCAAAGAAAAGATCTTGGGGTGAGTATAATACCGAGCACATCTCCTGAGGCACACATCAATCAGATAACTGCTGCAGCATACGGGCGGCTGGCAAACCTAAGAATAGCGTTCCAATACCTCACTAAGGAATCATTCAAGACTCTGTATACCATATACGTCAGGCCCATACTGGAGTATGCAGCACCGGTTTGGAACCCACACCTGGTCAAGCACGTCAAGAAATTAGAGAAAGTGCAAGGTTTGCAACAAGACTAGTCCCAGAGCTAAGGGGATTGTCCTACGAAGAAAGGTTAAGGGAAATCGGCCTGACGACACTAGAGGACAGGAGGGTTAGGGAGACATGATAACGACATATAAAATACTGCGAGGAATAGATAAGGTGGACAGAGACAAGATGTTCCAGAGAGGGGACACAGAAACAAGGGGTCATAATTGGAAGTTGAAGACTCCTATGAGTCAAAGGGATGTTAGGAAGTATTTCTTCAGTCATAGAGTTGTCAGGAAGTGGAATAGCTTAGAAAGCGACATAGTGGAGGCAGGAACCATACATAGTTTTAAGACTAGGTTTGATAAAGCTCATGGAGCAGGGAGAGAGAGGACCTAGTAGCAATCAGTGAAGAGGCGGGGCCAGGAGCTATGACTCGACCCCTGCAACCACAAATAGGTGTGGGTACACAAAATGGCAAGCACACAACACACAACATGGACACACACACACACATGGACCACACACACATCACATGGACACACACACACACACACATGGAAAAACACACACACACATGGACACACACACACACATGGACACACACACACATGGACACACACACATACATGGACACACACACACACATGGACACACACACACATGGACACACACACACATGGACACACACACACATGGACACACACACACATGGACACACACACACATGGACACACACACACACACATGGACACACACACACACATGGACACACACACAACATGGACACACACACACATGGACACACACACACATGGACACACACACACACATGGAAAAACACACACACATGGACACACACACACAGCTAGGAACTAGCGGTGCATGATCGGAAGAGCTTCGTGTTTCAATTTGGATTTTTTGGCCCTTAATTTGCGCGTCTTGGTGGTGTTATTAGTTTATTCTGGGAAAGATAGTAAAGTTCAGCCAACTGTTCCATAACAGCTCGTATTTGTTGACAGATATAAACAGACAATTGTTTATTTGGATATTTTCGTGTCTGAGGCTTTACAAGGGCAAGTTCGTGAAGGTTTGATCTACACGCACAGACATGTTGTCTCAGTATGTTTGCAGCTCAATTTGCCTTTGTCTTCACACTTCACGCCACTACCTCTTAAGTATACTAGGGGTCACTGCACCACAATATATACAGCAGAAGCCTTACTATATATACCGACTTATATTCTGTGGATAAGTCAGCGTAGTGGTGCACGTGTAATTGTAATTAATGTCAAACGTTTTGTGTAAGCAACGTCATTCGTTATCTCGGTGCTGAGAGAGAGACTTTGAAGTCCTTCAGGATATGAAGAACCTTAAGTTATGTAAGGAAGATAACTTTTTTCCAGAATTAATCTCTTACCATTGCATCATCCATCACCAAACTTTGTGAACCAAAGTTCTTAATTTCAGACACGTCATGAGCGTTGCACCACCCACTTTTGAAGGTTCTTTTGCACCAGGTTAAAACTAATTATAGGACCATTTTAAGACTAATTATAGGACCATTTTAAGACTAATTATAGGACCATTTTAAGACTAATTATAGGACCATTTTAAGACTAATTATAGGACCATTTTAAGACTAATTATAGGACCATGTTAAAACTAAATATTGTAATCTCTGACACTGAAGTTATGTGGTTCAGGAAAGACTGTTCTTTGAAGATGTCTAACGCTGGTAGAATTTAGTCTTTGTAATATGGAAATAGACGTTCTAGACCTGATAAAGTCTGTCTTTGGGAAACACAACAAACATTATGCTCTAATGATATTGGTGAATTTCTAGGTTTTTACATATGAAAACAGTTTGATCCAGAAACTTGACGCTCAAGAAATAAACATTTGCTCTAATAATTAGTTATATAATATGTATGCGTGTATATTATATAACAAGTCGCAGTCAGGCTTATCGTTATTTATTATTATTGTTATTATTTAAGTTAGCGGAATTGTTTGCTGGTTATTCAGCAGTTGGAGGCCAGAGATCATAAAACCTTTTTCGCACCTTCTGAGTGGCAGTATATCGTGTATGTTGACCTGTGTGAGGCTGGTCACGCACCACCTCTCCCCTCACACACTACTGCTTCCCCTTCCACCTCATCCCCTTCTTCCTTAGTCTCGGAGAAAACAAACCGGAAAAGAACGGAGGGGAAGAGAGAAGTATAAACAATGTAGTAGATGGGCGAGGCACTAATTCAAGTTTTCAGGTAAGTAATATTTCTGAACATGTGGGGAAAGGATGGATGGATGGATGGATGGATGGAGAGTATGTACGTGATAGAGGAAGAATGTGTGTGTGTGTGTGGATGGGCTGGAGAGTAGTAGTATACAACACAAAAAATAAAGACAAGCATTAAATTAACAAACAGTAATAAACATAAATACTCAACACGAATAAATATCATCATACCAAGTTAAAATAACCAGCATCACTTACAAACTCCATTAAGTTAATGTTAAAAGGCTCCTAAAAGTTCCCCGAGGTCCCTACAGACAAGACAGTGGGAGTGAGTCGCTGCTATTGATGTGTAGACCCGTGTAACCAAGGTATGTTCTCCAGCTGATGTAAGTAAATAGTGTGACATATAATAGTCCTTCCTGCAAGTACACACTGACCAAGCGCTTCCCATTTTCGCTTTCTCTTAAGATATTTCATAAATTCAATGATTCTCTACGATCAGCAGCACAGCTTCTTTTGACCAGTACAAAACGAATATAGGTAGAATATTGAATACAAACTAATGTATAGTCCACAACAACAGTATACCATACTTCGCAGAAACGAAATTGATTTGTGGGAAAGATCTTTAGGTTTCTCCCTTCAGCTGTTTCGAGTATTTTCCTTCCGATCACTTCATGTTTTATTGTATATTTGTGTACTATAATTATCCTTCGTTACTTGTACAAGATAAATCTTCTAATAATTAAAATGATTTAATAAGTATTAACTCGTAATTACATTTGAGTCCATTTATCGCCAGTGACTGATTCTTCTTCACATTCACTAATTACTTCTGTTGTGTGATTTTGTTTAGATTAAATTCCTTCAAAATTTGTTCGTAGTTCATATAGATGTGGAGTTGTAACTCTTGGAAGTCTGACTCAGAGAGAACTTTGTCTCATTATCAAACTGTCGACTACACGAGGATCATTAAGGCTCAGATCCACCTTCACACTACCAGAATTATTTTAATTTCTAATACAGGGATTAAAAATAAAAATATACATAATGAGATATCCAGAGCCGCCAAGTGTGTGTGTGTATTCTCAGTGCCTGCAAATCAATAGAAATACACTCTTTAGGATAGTGTGTTGTGGGTCGTGAATGTGTTCTTGATCTCCCTCGCTCTCCTGGCACCAAAATAGTCTGCAAGTCGTAATCTGCTTCAGATCCCAGAGTCTCACAATACGTCCCTCTCTGGAAGACATTGATCCAGGGGGCGGAGCGCCCCGATTTGTCTTCACCCTCCAGCCTCTTAACAAAATTTCCAATCAGGTACAGACAAACAAGTGAGGAGGAATTGCTTTTTCAAGTACGGCCATTAAGGGCATTGCGCTCTCCTGCCTCCAGTCTGCCAACACAAGTTTACTCTGACTTCATTCTGGTAGATTTATTTCATAACCACACCCTATGATACACAGAGAAACAGACGGAGAGACAGACAGACGAACTCTCACAGCCCACTCTCCCCTCACAGCTCCCTCACAGCCACTCTCCCCCTCACAGCCCACTTCCCCCTCACAGCCCACTTCCCCCTCACAGCCCACTTCCCCCTCACAGCCCACTTCCCCTCACAGGCCACTTCCCCCTCACAGGCCACTTCCCTCATAGGCCACTTCCCTCACAGCCCACTCTCCCTCACAGCTCACTCTCCCCTCACAGCCCACTCTCCCCTCACAGCCCACTCTCCCCTCACAGCCCACTCTCCCCTCACAGCCCACTCTCCCCTCACAGCCCACTCTCCCTCACAGCCCACTTCCCTCAAAGCCCACTTCCCCTCACAGCCCACTTCCCTCACAGGCCACTTCCCCTCACAGGCCACTTCCCTCACAGCCCACTTCCCTCACAGGCCACTTCCCCTCACAGGCCACTTCCCCTCACAGGCCACTTCCCCCTCACAGCCCACTTCCCCCTCACAGCTCACTCTCCCCTCACAGCTCACTCTCCCCTCACAGCCCACTCTCCCCTCACAGCCCAATTTAGAGTGTACGAGCTTATCACATAACTCTGGCCCTTCATATCCATGATTCCCAAAATTGTTCCCATTCCAGATTCCAGGGAGCGACCTTCCTAAACGTGATGCTGTGGATTATTGTTAGGCGATTTCTGCTAGCACTGACCTCTTTCTTCCTTAGCCGAGTTTCTTAACACTTCGTATGATATTGTCTTCAGTCAACATTCTCCTTCGTTCATAGACAGTATAAGACATTTTGCTTGTGTTAAGACCATTGTTAAAAATCCTAAAGAAAATTTTTGATGGCTTGTGAATATTAGTGAATATTCAGTGAATCAGAGACTTATGCTCAATATATATTCTATTTTTTCCTGTGTTTGTTATCTGTGATTATTGATATACTACCCAAGTATTGCACCACTATCAATATAGCTGATGTTTTGGCAGTGAAAATTGAAAGTCAGAATCTGGTTATTTTGCTTGTATATAAACCACCAAATACAACTTCTTGAAAACATTCTATTGCTTGGTTATTTTAGTTAGACATCTGAGCTGAAAGAAATAGCAGAGGAAATCCCAGGAGGAGCTCGGAAGATCATTCCCACACAAACGGGTTAAGACTGGTAAATTCGCCTTAATCCAGGAGGTAGTTGAATTAACCAGACTAGAAAATATCCTTGATTTTTTTACATTCACAGATTGAAGATCTGGTACTGAACATAACGGTGTCTAATACAGCAAACTTGTATAGAGTTCAGACTTGTATAAACACTGGTCTTAAACAGCAAAATACAGTCATGAGGATGTATTCAACTTCAGTAATAAATACATTGACTGGGGTTAAATCATTACATTACTGTAAAATGCTGGGACGATAGTATGACTGGTTAGCATGAATTTAACCAGTGTTTGGAAAGAATGAGCTCAGTAACCCTAGAAGTGTGCTTCAGACTCTTACTATTAAGAAAAAAAAGAGGTTGCAAATTAGAGAGAGTCGCTCCCTCTACAGGCGAAGACGAAGAGTCACTGAACTTCTCGAAGAACTCGCTTTCTCAAAAAGCAAAAAAAAAAAAAAAAAATACTGGTTAAAGTACTGGAAAACATCGAGAGAAAATTGAAAGCGTCATACAGAGTGACAGACATTAAACCCACGTATGTAGCTCCACTCCAGAAAGATAACAAATTTATTGCAGAAAAAGTTAAGCCGATCACATACACATATCACATCATCAAACCTTTGAGAGAGTTTTTAGAAGGTTTAAAAATCAAGATTGCACAATCACTACAATTGCACAACCCAGGGCAACGTGGGTTTAATACAGGTCACACTTGCCCATCGCAGTTGCAAGGCCACAACATGATCTGGGATGCTGCTGCTGTTGGTATTTCTTCTTTTCCCTACTACTTCCCTTCTACCCCTCTCCTTTCTATTCACCTATGTCTTCCTCTCCCTCCTCCATTTCCTTGTATTTCTTCCTCCCATTTCTCTTCCCTTTCCTCTTTCCTCTCCCTCCTTCCTCTCCCTCCTTCCTCTCCCTCCTTCCGCTCCCTCCCTCCCTTCCCCGTGGCCTCATAAGCCTGGCCAACATTGCACATTCACAGCTCGTCTTGTGGTCGCCTGTGTCGATCTTCACTATAAACACAAGACCATCTCGGAATATCTTGGTTCAAGTAAGATATTGTGTAGTGTGGTAGTGGTGGTGGTAGTGGTGGTGGTAGTGGTGGTGATGGTGGTAGTGGTGGTGATGGTGGTAGTGGTGGTGATGGTGGTAGTGGTGGTGATGGTGGTAGTGGGAAGGTTTTATCTTTGATTAGCAAGTTCTTACGCGGTACCAACCGCAGACTGCTAACAACAACAACCTGGCTGTCATTATATATATATATATATATATATATATATATCACACAGACACAGTGTGTTAGGTTAATATGTATGAAGGAAGGAAACACTAATGTTCAAGTATATACATAAACACGTGGTGGGTATTACAGGATTATGTTAAGACTGAACATTGTCACCTTTCAGCAAGTTGCTTTTACTGCCTCCCAGAAATACTTAAAACTTCACCACATAAATTTGTACAATACAAGATGCTTTAATTTTCACGTTCATGGCGCGAAAGGCCACAGACGAAGTCAACTGCAAGATCATTCAACTCGCACCTTTTTTGTTTAGATAGAAAGATGAGAGATCATAGCTGAGGGAGATGTGGCAAGTCATGGTAGCTGAGGCTCGTGGTGTATCGTGTTGCTATAGGGATTCCGGGAACATTTAATGTTTTTTTTTCTTCCCATGCTAGTTATAATATTGAGGTTATCAGTCCTTCACCCTTTGATAGGTGGTAAAGTTTCCCAGCCATGATGGGAGGTCGTCACTACCTTACCTTTGATAGGTGGTAGAGTTTCCCAGCCATGATGGGAGGTCGTCACTACCTTACCTTTGATAGGTGGTAGAGTTTCCCAGCCATGATGGGAGGTCGTCACTACCTTACCTTTGATAGGTGGTGGTCGTTCCCCGAGCCTTGGTAGGCAGTCGTCAGTCCTTCAACTTGAACTGAGACTCAACACCACCTGATGCTAGTTATTTTAAATTGGCATAATGGTATTCGTGTTGGGTTGTGTTCGTGATATTTATATTTTTGTTTACCTTGAGTGTTCTGAGTGTTGTTTTCTTTTGTTGCCAAGAATATTGACTGATCTACAAGGTCAACGCACTCTTCAAACCTCATGACTTCCTTACCTGTAACTACCTCACAACTAGCACCACAACAACACACACCTACCACAACTACTTCCCCTACCACCAAAACCAGAGGGAGAACTAACCTCTTCCCCAACCCCTCACCACAACCTGACTGACGTACCATAAATATGACGATGATTAGTATTAATAATAATAATTTGCTTGTTCTTTCTTGCCCAACTTGATATCTCAATTATCACTAAGTTTTCGTCTTGTCTTTGGTTCTCAGCTCTGACACTAGGTGTCATCCATCCTGCTTGTGGCTGCAGCGTCATCATCAGTCTCCGGTATGTGGCACCGTGTCAGAAGCCTTCAAATAGTTTATGAATATGAAGACAACCAACTCCCTCTCTCTCTCCATACTGACATTTATCAGCCTCTCGTAGAAGTCTTAATAAGTTGTCTATGATAGATTGTATTTTTGAGTCCCTTGTTATCTAGATGTTCAGCCAATCTTATTATAATTGTTTATTAAATAATTTTGTCCAGGTGTGTGAAGAATACTGGCCTTTAATAAATGAATATTGGTACCCATGTGTACATGTCACCCCACTCGTTCACACCCATTGTATACATCCCAGCTAGAAGTTCACACCCATGTATAATATCCCAGCTAGAAGTTCACAACCATGTATAATATCCCAGCTAGAATTTCACACCCATGTATAATATCCCAGCTAGAAGTTCACACCCATGTATAAATATCCCAGCTAGAAGCTCACACCCATGTATAATATCCCATCTAGAAGTTCACACCCATGTATAATATCCCAGCTAGAAGTTCACACCCATGTATAATATCCCAGCTAGAAGTTCACACCCATGTATAATATCCCAGCTAGAAGTTCACACCCATGTATAATATCCCAGCTAGAGGTTCACACCCATGTATAATATCCCAGCTAGAAGTTCACACTCATGTATAATATCCCAGCTAGAAGTTCACACCCATGTATAATATCCCAGCTAGAAGTTCACACCCATGTATAATATCCCAGCTAGAAGTTCACACCCATGTATAATATCCCAGCTACAAGTTCATTCCCATGTATAATATCCCAGCTACAAGTTCACACTCATGTATAATATCCCAGCTAGAAGTTCACACCCATGTATAATATCCCAGCTAGAAGTTCACACCATGTATAATATCCCAGCTAGAAGTTCACACTCATGTATAATATCCCAGCTAGAAGTTCACACTCATGTATAATATCCCAGCTAGAAGTTCACACCATGTATAATATCCCAGCTACAAGTTCACACCCATGTATAATATTCCAGCTACAAGTTCACACCCATGTATAATATCCCAGCTACAAGTTCACACCCATGTATAATATCCCAGCTAGAAGTTCACACCCATGTATAATATCCCAGCTAGAGGTTCACACCCATGTATAATATCCCAGCTAGAAGTTCACACTCATGTATAATATCCCAGCTAGAAGTTCACACCCATGTATAATATCCCAGCTAGAAGTTCACACCCATGTATAATATCCCAGCTAAAGTTCACACCCATGTATAATATCCCAGCTAGAAGTTCACACTCATGTATAATATCCCAGCTAGAAGTTCACACCCATGTATAATATCCCAGCTAGAAGTTCACACCCATGTATAATATCCCAGCTAGAAGTTCACACCCATGTATAATATCCCAGCTACAAGTTCATTCCCATGTATAATATCCCAGCTACAAGTTCACACTCATGTATAATATCCCAGCTAGAAGTTCACACCCATGTATAATATCCCAGCTACAAGTTCACACCCATGTATAATATCCCAGCTAGAAGTTCACACTCATGTATAATATCCCAGCTAGAAGTTCACACTCATGTATAATATCCCAGCTAGAAGTTCACACCCATGTATAATATCCCAGCTAGAAGTTCACACCCATGTATAATATCCCAGCTAGAAGTTCACACCTATGTATAATATCCCAGCTAGAAGTTCACACCCATGTATAATATCCCAGCTACAAGTTCACACCCATGTATAATATCCCAGCTACAAGTTCACACCCATGTATAATATCCCAGCTACAAGTTCACACCCATGTATAATATCCCAGCTACAAGTTCACACCCATGTATAATATCCCAGCTACAAGTTTACACCCATGTATAATATCCCAGCTACAAGTTTACACCCATGTATAATATCCCAGCTACAAGTTTACACCCATGTATAATATCCCAGCTACAAGTTTACACCCATGTATAATATCCCAGCTACAAGTTTACTCGCAACGATTGTGTTCCAGTAACTTTCTTGTTGTTTCAGCTGCCTCCTCCCGTCACTGCCGCCCTCCCGTGTGCCTCCGTCAGCAGAAGATGGTGCTCCTCCTCCTCCACCTCCTCCGGCGACGTCTCCACGCAAGGTAACTCACCTCAGCACGGGTGTATGTTTACATCAAGGTTCTAGGAACTTTAGCATGAGTGTTGGTTTAGATGTGTGACCCCGAGTCTTCGAGTAATCTACTTGAAAGAAAACGGCCAACGGTAAACAGAATACTGTTGAAGAGAACAACAGAAAAGAAAGAGGATAAAATGGTAGGTCGGTGTTATGTTGAGGCATCTGTGGAAATGGACACTGGGCGAAACGTTTTGATAAAATAGTGTGTGTGTTTTTGGTTTGACAAGCGAAATGTTGCTGCTTGTTGTAAAATGTGATAGCAACAGGTAAGTCGACTCTGACACAAGTATGCAGAACAAATATACACGACGTTTCGCTCTTCTTAGAACGAAACTTTTCCCCACATACTATAATCGTCCTTGTCATTTATCTGTTTAAAACTTTAAAGATATGTCAACTGTTGAAATGCAATCATGATACTTGGATGATACCTGATTTGTAATATATATGTCGTGCCAAATAGGTAAAATTGGTCAGTTAGCAAGAACTCATTTAAAATTAAGTCCTTTCTAAAATTTTCTCTTATACGTTTAAAGATATATATATATTTTTTTCATTTATGTTAATGTAAAAATTAATTTTGTACCAAAAATAATCTTAGGAAACTTGCCTAACATAATTATAACAAGCGCAATTTGATTTAGCCTAATCCAACTAAATATATTTTTGATAAGTTTACAATAATTTAATAAATACAATGAAGTACTACATTTTTTTTCGTTAGGTTCAAAAGTATTGTTGCGAAATTATTGCATACACAAATTTTAGCTTGCCTTATTCGGCAAGAAGAGCGATGCTATTTAAGCCAAAAATAGCAAGTTTTACCTATTCGACACGACATATATAATTTATATAAAAGATCGTTTTTTTCTGAAACTACTGAAGACAACTTTAGTAGTAAGAGTTTTGTTGTTATTTTGGAGTCGCCTAAGTGATATTTCTAGCTCAAGTGGCAGCGTTTTCGACTCTTAAATGAAAAGACAAAAGGGTCGATCTCGGTGGAAACGTTGGGGTTGTTTCCTTACACCAGTTGTCCCTTGTTTACCAAGCAGCAAATTGGTACCTGGGTGGAAGTCGACTGTTGTGTGTCGCATCCCGGGGTTGCATATTAAAGGAATCCAATAGAAGTAAGCCACACTGCTTGGCTTTATTGGGTCATCCTGGGTTACTAACCCGTTTGGGGTAGTAATCCAATAGTGCTATTATGTACACACACAAGATGGCCGATCATGGCGTGAGCAGCACCACCATGACACTTACACATCGGAAAACATGTGCTGAAACTAGTAAAATTACAGAGGTTCGCAACGAGACTAGTCCCAGGATTTATGGGTATGACTTATGGTTAGTGTTGCATATACACAGTTGATGTATGTGTTGATGATACATCACAAGGGCATGATTGATGCCTCCTCCTTGTATAGTCATTCATAATGTGTGAATATATCATTGTAACAATTCACTGTAATGTGGTGTTTTGAGAGAGTATGAGTGATTCTCTATTTTCTCAACAACCTTAGTTTACAAACTACGCTTTATAAAGCAGTAAGTAAAGTTTTACAATTTATGAAACAATAAGTAAAGTTTTAAAGTTGTTCGCAATGAAACGTTGCGTGTAAATTGTGAGATTCTGCACAAAGTGGATTTTATATATTTGTAGACAAGTCATGTACTGGTAACCCCGAGAAATATTAACCAGTATATATAAGCTAATCTTAAAACTGCCTAAACTGTTGTGTGTAGCCAGGGCTTTCCACTCTGTTGAAAATGTCGCCTATTATAACTATGCTGTATTTTACGAAAATAAAGGTTTTCATTTCCACTCATTTTTCATTCTGAAATTGTTCTTTCTGGGGCAACTGGTGACACAATTTGTGTGTGCCGCCATCAGCAACAGTCTGGTTGACCAGGCAAGCACCAGGCTGCCCCAGAGCCGGGCTATATGGAAGTAGGGAAAACTCTCGTAACCCGTCAGAGGTATATCAAAGGTAAAAAGATGGCTTATAATGTTACATCCTTATTTGTATAAATGGCTTAAAAAACGACAAGTTGATAAAGGACACTTTTGCAACATTTCAATATCTTTATTCTTGGGTATCTATATTGAGAGTAAAGATACCCAAATGTTGGACCAAGTCTCTCTTAACATTACTGAGGCAGACGGTATTAATGGTGTTAGTCGACTGGTGTGGGTCGCATCCTGGGGGACAAGATTGCAGGGCCTCAGTGAAAATATGACAGTCCTCGATGACGTACTGACTTTATTTGGTTGTCCTGGGTGGCTAACCCTCCCCCGGGTTAAAAATCCCAACAAAATCTTAGCAACTAACCTACATTACACACAAGAAAGATTTTCCTTTCATTTTCCCTCGTAGTGAAATGCCGCCAAACGTTTTCTTTAGTTCAGCCTAACGTTACTGTAAAAGAAAATGATCATATTGTGATTGTTAGCCAGGTGCTTGATGGGAATCTTCAGTAAACATAGTTCTTGTTCTTAAAATTGTGAACTGTTGTATAGATCATATTCTAGGATGAAATAAATTCTCTATAAACTTTATTTAAAATAACTTCATTTGTCGTCGAAGCATCCACTTGGAAAGGAGTGGGGGTTCATAAACAACAGCCGGCATGGTTTTAGAAATGGTAAATCCTGTCTGGCAAATCTGCCAGTTCTGTGACAAGGTAACAAAAATTATGAGAGCGAGGTTGTACGATGCAGTTCCTCAGAAGATACTGGGACAAAGATAGAGGAATAACGGAAAGCATAAGAACTGTCTTGTACACGTAAATGACATGACAGAAGAAAGGGTCAGAGGAAAGACAACAGACGAGATCTAGATAAGCCTCAGGATTAGTTTGACAACTTTTTTTTTATTAACACATCGGCCGTTTTCCACCAAGGCAGGGTGGTCCGAAAAAGAAAAGCTTTCATCATCATTCACTCCATCACTGTCTTGCTAGAAGCGCGCTTGCACTGCAGTTATAAAACTGCAACATTAACACCCCTCCTTCAGAGTGCCGGCATTGTACTTTCCATCTCCAGGACTCAAGTCCGGCCTTCCGGTTTCCCTAAATCCCTTCATAAATGTTACCTTGCTTACACTCCAACAGCAAGTAAAGTCCTAAAAACCATTTGTCTCCATTTGCTCCTATCTAACACGCTCACGCATGCTTGCTGGAAGTCCAAGCCCCTCGCACACAAAACCTCTTTTACCCCCTCCCTCCAACCTTTCCTAGGTCGACCCCTACCCAGACTTCCCTCCACTACATATACTCTCTCGAAGTCATTCTATTTCGTTCCATACTCTCTACATGTCCAAACCATCTCGAGTAGCTATGGTAATTTAACCCAGCAAAGTTACGGAAATCAAGGATGGGTAGAGAATATCAGAGTATTCTGCTCTATTTGAATTGTGTTTTATTGTGCACCACTATGATTTACCTGCAATACACTGGTTTACACTGCAATAGATTTATTTATATCGTAATATTTACAATACATCGTATTAAAAAAATTATCTTTTACACTATATCAAATTGCAGTACACTAATTTACATTACAATAAATAGTTTTACCTGGTAATAATGTAGTCCCTGACCCACGTCTGCATATTAGTGAGATGGGTTGTGTTTGAGAAAGACCTACCAAGGATGGGTTTTCAAGACACAGGATCTGATCACCGCAAACTATTGCAGTACGTTTTCCACCTTTCTGCAGTACAGTCATAAAGACTGGGGGACTGATCACCTCAAACTACTTCCTCATGTCTTCAACAGTCAACATGAATTATTCTTTCCAGTAATTATTTTCTGTTTTGGACTGTTAAAAACCACTTGTTGACAAGTCTCCAGAGTAATGATAACCAGGTGTTGTACACGTATTGTACATCCATCCTGGGCCAGTAAGTTTATTGAGGTACATGTACACATAAATACAGTTACACTAATTATCATACATAAAAACATTTGAAAAACAAGCGCTGTGAAAATAGTGAAATTTCAAGCGCTTTCTCGATATCTCTCACAGATCCTTAATAATGTGAGAAATCACGAAAACTCTTGAAATTTCACTATTGTGGTATCACTTGTTTACTGTGTAAATTACCTAGGGTGACCCAAAAATGTTAGTGATTATTTCCATTGGGTTCTTTGTAGGTCTGCTGCAGCGTTCCTCCACTCTTGTTTCTAAAGTCCCTTCGAAAAATACTAAAAATATCCCAGAGGCCAAATTTTCGAGGTGCTCTGCAGACGCGACGCGACGCGACGGGTCCGAAAAATGTAGCCCTGAGGGTAAAGTGCTTTTTGAAAGCTTTCTTGCTCCTGAGGGAGGTTGGTCATGCAGACCAAGGGTGTGGAGTCTACTCCAGACCAAGGGTGTGGAGTCTACTCCAGACCAAGGGTGTGGAGTCTACTCCAGACCAAGGGTGTGGAGTCTACTCCAGACCAAGGGTGTGGAGTCTACTCCAGACCAAGGTGGGAGTCCTCCAGACCAAGGTGTGGAGTCTACTCCAGACCAAGGGTTGGAGTCTACTCCAGACCAAGGGTGGAGTCTACTCCAGACCAAGGGTGTAGTCTACTCAGACCAAGGGTGTGGAGTCACTCAGACAGGGTGTGGAGTCTACTCCAGACAAGGGTGTGGAGTCATCCAACCAAGGGTGGAGCACTCCAGACCAAGGGTGTGGAGTTACTCAGACCAAGGGTGGAGTCTACTCCGACCAAGGGTGTGAGTCTACTCAGACCAAGGTGTGGAGTCTACTCCAGACCAAGGGTGTGGAGTCTACTCCAGACAAGTGTGGAGTCTACTCCAGACCAAGGGTGTGAGTCACTCCAGACAGGGTTGAGTCTACTCCAGACCAGGGTGTGGAGCTACTCCAGACAAGGAGTGGAGTCTACTCCAGACCAGGTGTGGAGTCTACTCCAGACCAGGGTGTGGAGTCTACCCAGACAAGGTGTGGAGTCTACTCCAGTTGGGAAAGAAGGCTCTGATCCAGGAAATGGCGTTGTCCTGATCGAGTCTGCATCCCATTATTCAAGGCTGTAGACCCCACGGTTTAGCGTATTCCCATCATTGAAATCGATATAACCAATACCCACACCACAGAATGAAAGTGGCGACGTTTGGTCAGTCTGACCGAAAACGTCGTCATATATGCATTTCCAGTGTGGGGTATTTGTATTTTGGGTTCCAATCAGAGCTTGTGCCTTTTATTATTTAATAATAATAATAATTAATAATAAGAAATAGCTTGTGAGAACTAGAGAGAGTGAATCTGGAAGGAACTAACCGCCCTTAAGGACACCTGAAGAATGTTGTCGGAGATGTGCGCCCCCGACCATCATTGCCTTGGCATCTTTTGTTTTTAAAGTTCTTGTTATCCATCCTGTCACTTTCCTTACACTTGTGATAATGACACTCTTGTGATCCTTAAAAGTGAGATCCTCTGACAATATCACAACTAAATCCGTTAAATTTCCACTATTGTGTGATTAGAATTAGTTGTATAATTTATTATATTTGTTATTTCCTCAGTTTTTCTGTAACGAAATATCTGAAATTTATCCTCATTGAACATATTTTCTGTGGCCCAGTGGAAAATTTGGTTGATATCCGCCTGGAGATTCGCAGTCAACTTGGATACCACTCTTATAAATTCTAGTTTCGTTTGCAGATATACGATGATTTATAGCCGTGTCTGTGTCGGATATGAAGAGGAGGAAAAGGGTAGAGGCTATTACTGTACCTTCCAAAACTAAGCTTTTTACAGTGGCAGCATCTGACTTTGTTTACTAGTGTATTATTTTAAGTTGTGTTAGGTGAAAAATCCATCTACCCACATTTCCAGTTATTAGTTTTGCAGGCATTTGGTGTACTCTCACACCATGATTGCACTTGGTAAGTGCTATTGCAAAATCTAGATTTTGTATATGTGAACTATTTTGGATTCCTCTAAATTTATTTACTGCCTCTGGCTGTTCCTGTCTTCCCTACTGGAATCAGAGGAACGATGTCTCTTAGTGGAATAAGTGTACACAATTCCTGGGAGCGTTAAACTTGTCTTCAAACAGTTGAAGAGTTGTTGAGAATACAGCGTGCTGATACCTCTCCCTCTTGTCTCTCTTCCTCTTTTAATTCTCTCTCCCTCTTGCCTTCCTCTCTCTCCTTGTCCTTTTCCTCTCTCCTTGTCCTTCTCTCCTTTTCCTCTCTCCTTTTCCTCTCTCCTTTTCCTCTCTCCTTTTCCTTGTCTCTCTTGTCCTCTCTCTCCTTTCCTCTCTCCTTGTTTCCTTTTCTCCCTTGTTCCTCTCTCCTTTCTCTCTCTCTTTCTCTCTCTTCTCTCTTTCTCTATTTTCTTCTCCTCTCTGTCCTTCTCTCTTCCTCTCTCTCCTGTCCTCTCTCTCTTTCCTCTCTTCTCTCTCTCTTCTCTCTTCTCTTCTCTCTCTTCTCTCTTCTCTTTCTCTCTCTTCTCCTCTCTCTCTCTCCTCTCTCTCTTCTTCTCTCTCTCTCCTCCTCTCTCTCTCTCTCTCTCTCTCTCTCCTCTCTCTCTCTCCTCTCCTCTCTTCCTCTCTCTCTTTCTCTCTCTCTCTCTCTCCTCTCTCTCCTCTCTCCTCTCTCTCTCTTCTCTCTCTCTCTCTCTCTCCTCTCTCTTCTCTCTCTCTCTCTCTCTCTCTCTTCTCTCTCTCTCTCTTCTCTCTCTCTCTCTTTTCTCTCTCTCTGTCTCTTCCTGCCTCTCTTTCCTTTCCTATTTACTCCCTCCGCTCTTTCACTTCCTCCGGAACGGCAGCTTGGATTACTTTCATCAGATATCCAACAAATATTATATATCTCTCATACCTACCGTCATTCCACAGTGTAAAGAATTAATGATGACTATGATTCTAGACTGTGGAAATAACTGATTTGACCACCAGTACCACAGTCTTCGTATTAGAAACAGGATAGTTAATAACCCAAGATAACTACAGAAAGCCAAGCCGTTTGGCACATTTCTATTGGAGTCCTCGGATCCTTTCCCAGGATGCCACCCACAACAGTTGCCTAATTCCTGGGTATGTACTTATTGATAGATTAATAGGGACAGCAAGTGTTAGGCGACTTGCTCATACATCCCGTCTCGCCCAGGAATGAGCTCGGGTGCTTTGGTTGTGAGGCGAACGCTCTACATAGGTACAGGTCACTGTTCATGCATATTGTAACAACTCGCTAATCTCGAGTTCAGGCCCCGCCCGTGGTATGGTTTGGAGACGAGTTGTTGCACCATCTTGCAGGAGGACAGGAGATACACTGAGGATGTTTTCCAGGTCAACGCCCCCGCGTCCTGGTCCCAGACCAGACATCAGCTGTTTGTCAACAAAACGTGAAGTCACTCAAAAAATCCTTTTTCATGGGACCTGTTAATGTATTTTGTAAATTTGAAAGAGCTTATTCACGAAGGGCTGAAGGACCAGCTGTGTCGAGTCATCACCCACAAGATTACAATGACTGGTTTGCACCACTTGCTCTTGTAATTCTTATGTGATGTAGAGGCAAAACGTTGGAGAATTTGTCGACGATAAAGATTTTCATTTTGTGAGCGAGAGAGATAGCGAGAGAGATAGCGAGAGAGATAGCGAGAGAGATAGCGAGAGAGATAGCGAGAGAGATAGCGAGAGAGATAGCGAGAGAGATAGCGAGAGAGATAGCGAGAGAGATAGCGAGAGAGATAGCGAGAGATATAGCTAGCTAGCTAGAGATTCATCCATCCAGGTAATCACATAATCAAGAAAAATTAATTAAATGTCAGTAAACAGCATCCGGAATGTGGTACTGCCGACAGTAGTGAAGAAAACACGCGAGTGTTTTAACCAAGTTTACTGGGACAACATTTCGCTCTGTGTAGAGCTTTATTTAGTCACGACAAGACTCTACACAGATCAGAAGTGTCCCAATTAAAGACTCTTGTGCAGTCTTTGTGCTTCCTTCAGGTTGCCTGATATTGGTGGCATCCTGGGGACGGTGAGTAGCATACCTTAGATTCTGCTGAACTTTGAAATGAACTGAACCTTGTTTAACTTAGTAAAGCAGGTTAAAAGAGTGGAAAGAGGAAAAGGTACATGGAGACGTGGAAAATGCGAACGTAATGGAAAGGAAAGCTGGCAGATGTTCCCGCTCGGGTAGACAAGAATTGAGAACGTGTGTAAGGTGAATGATTGTCCAGTAGTTAAGGATATGTGTTAAAAGAAGACTCTCTGCTCTCACGACAACAGTTGATCAGATTTTGGAGCGCTCTCTACCTGCTGCTCGTACTGCTGCTAATGCTGTTGCAGCAACAGCGGCAACAGCGGCGTGCTGATGACATTGCCTACATTGTTGCTGACTCAAGGCGAGTAACACACACAACTCATCAGCTCCGCTAACGAAGTCGATATCTTAAGGATACAAAACTTAATGTCAGTGGAAGAAAAAAAATATTAATTGAGCTAGGTGGAAACTCCTCTTCTTCGTAAAGAATTATTTACTGTTAACTAAGACTCTTCCTTCGAGGCTGCCAACACTAGGTAATTGGCTTTTGCTGTTTTCATTGACGGTCTCGAGATTTGTTTAATATAGTCTATGAATACAAGACTTTGGAACACCTGGGCATCTTTGGTACGAATAAAAATCATAATAAAGATACCCAGGTGTTTCAAGTGTCATATTCATCAACTGGTCAGTACTGTATACCTTTAATGTTATGATTAATATCTCAGTGGAACTTAGATCTCACGGTTTTAATAGTATCCGTTGCCAGACTATCCTTAAACCATACTAAAACTCTTTCTGGTTAGAAACAGTTCGTCCAAGATGTATTGTACCAGACGTGAAGACTGAAGCTACGGTGATCCTGCGCATAGTCAAGGTGCTCTACGTGTACTGTTGCAGGGAATGCGGTGTTTAATTTCTGGGTGACTTGTTAATAATCAGAAAATCATGGTAATGACTCAGTAAATCGTAATAACACGAAATCGCATTAGAAGTTTGTTCTTTAAATTATTTATTTAAAATTCGGAAGCTAATTTTGAGCTTAACAAGGGAACTTAATGAATGCATTCCTCGAAGTCCTTGTAAATGATCTTCCTGTTGTAAATACCAGACAGATCATTTCTCGCTGTTTAACACTCTAGAGTACGCAGCCTGGAGTTTACCTTCTCTTTTATGTTTATACTTGAGAGACTGTGGTTCTCTCGTCGTAGAGCAGAGGCCAGCTGCTGAGGCCACACAACTGAAGCCTCTTTACATTTACAGGGAAGCGCGAAACCCGTAGGGATCGTACAGCGCCTGGGGAATGGGAAGCAATGAGGGTAGATCAAAGGAAACACATGATAACTTAAATTCGCTTTATCAAGATCCTTCACTGGTGTCCTTGTGGTCCTTGATGGGTATCACTGGTGTCCTTGTGGTCCTTGATGGGTATCACTGGTGTCCTTGTGGTCCTTGATGGGTATCACTGGTGTCCTTGTGGTCCTTGATGGGTATGACTGGTGTCCTTGATGGGTATCACTACGCTAGTCACCAGTAATGACGGTAGTGTGAGTAAGAGGCGCGGGTAGGCAGCGTAGTGTCAACACCCGTCAAGAATGTACATTGATGCTGGTGAGGGGCTCTTGAGCCGAAGAGTTAGAGCTGTCCCTCTCTTTCCTTGGATCAAGCCTAATTAGCTCTTCCGTTCCCTATTCCCGGACACTGTGTGATCTTCCCGCCACGGGTTTAGCGCTTCACCAGAAGCACAGGAAGTGTCATAACAGATAAAGGTTCTAAGAGTAAAGACGGCAGTTGAGAAAAACACTTTATTTATAACCAGAGCCAAGAGTGTTACACAGGATCAACGTCTCCTTGTTCATCTATAACATCGTTGTTATAACATTGTTCAGGGCCCAAGACACTTGTTCACCTGTAACACTGAGGACCTCAGACACTCCAATGTTCATATATAACATTGATGACGACCTCAATGAGGCCAGAGATCAATTTTAGCATTGCTTAGAACCTTATTCAAGACCATTTCTCTGGGCCTTGGGAAATGTGTTCAGTTCAGCACTGATACGCACATGTTCCACTGCATCCTTTTGTGTTGCAAACCTTTATTGATGAACATAAATCACTCTTCTCGTATGACTTTCTACTGATATTATTAAGTCAGTAGTGTGTGTGTGTGGTTGAGATGAGGTCGTGATGTGTAGTGAGGGTATGTTGTGATGGTATAGGGTACGTGGTGATGGTATGGACGAGTGTGGTGAAAGAATGTGTAGTTGAGGGTATGGGGGTGTGGTGATGGTTAAGTGGTGACGATGGTTGAGGTGGTGATGGTTAAGTGGTGACGATGGTTGAGGTGGTGATGGTGGTGTACTGGTCTTACTTTTCCTAGGGTCAGGTGGTGGTGCAGTGCTTCGCTCAACCAAGTGTATATACAGATGTGTATATGTGTGTGTAGAGGGTATACATCAGATTAATATAAATCTGAATCTTACAAGCTAAGGATATGCATAAAATATTGAAAAACTAGTATCACAAAATGCATGGCAACCAGTAGCATATTAACTCCATTACACACATTATTGCATCTTATTATTTCAGCTTTAACAGTAAGTAACGTTGGTCTCAAGACCTAACTAGGGATGCTCTGAAGAAGCTGGCATAATTGGGTCGGGTCTTCTTCGCCTGGAGGCTGAAGATTGAGCAAAGTTACCCAAACTAAGTTTGATGGTATTGCACTTAGACAGTGTGTGTTGTGTAGCAGGGGTGTGGTGTGTTTGGATGACTGGGAGCTGGTGTGAAATTCATCCATGGACATTCACTCAACAAACCCACAATTAGTAGAGAGAACTTTTAAACTACGTTTCGGTCCGAAACGTAGATTTAAAGTTTCCCAAGTTATGCGTTAACAATCAGTTGTTGCAGCCACTGTGTTGCGACTTCATGAAGATTGATCCCTCATGTTGAGTTCCACACAATGTACAATCCTTCCATCACATAGTGTACACCTCTACCACTCCGTGTCTCAAGACGCCCTCATGCAGCGGTAACATCACCATGAGAACCACCAATCTATGTGAAGTTCACATCCAGGAGGAGAGTGACGGGTGAAGTTCACATCCAGGCCGTGGGAGGAGAGTGACGGGTGAAGTTCACATCCAGGCCGTGGGAGGAGAGTGACGGGTGAAGTTCACATCCAGGCCGTGGGAGGAGAGTGACGGGTGAAGTTCACATCCAGGCCGTGGGAGGAGAGTGACGGGTGAAGTTATAAACAATGGTGTCACTCTGGTTACGCCACTTGACACACTTACTGGAGTCCTGGTTGCCGGCACTGCTGGATGGATACACAAACATACATTAGTAGTTGTGTGTAAAATAAATATATAAATAAATATATTTTATTTATTTATATATATATATATATATATATATATATATATATATATATATATATATATATATATATATATATATATATATATATATATATATATATATATATATATATATATATTATGGTGTAAATTGTGGGACCCATAGCCTCGGAGAAGTGGATAATAAGGCTTCAAGGAAGAATATTTGGATTTCTTCATGAAGCCATTTGAATATTCCACTTCCCCTACCACCCCATCTTTTCATTCTTTTTTTTTTTACCAATAGGTATATTTTATTACATAATATGGTACAAAAGATTTAAGAGATACATTGTTGATGTAAATATGGCATATACAGTACACGAGGTGTGAGAGATACATGTCTAGTACATATTGTTACATGTTTGTCACTGATTATAATGCGAAAATCTCATCCAGCTCCTCAGAGCTGGGGCGTGTGCCCAAAATACAGCATGCATTACCCCTCTGAACAGCAGCGCTGAGTCGCTGGAACAGAAAACTAGTGGGCTAGGCTCATATTTGTAGGATCGATGACTCAGATGGTAGGGCGACATGTATATATAAAGAACAAAACAGGAAAGCAGTATTATGAACTGACCATCACCAGGATAACCTGTGACCTTGCTGAAGGACAAGTGGCACTGACCTGGTGTGTGAGAGGTCGTGGGAGTGATGCAAGGATGTGTCAGTGGGCGTTGAGAAGGTGCTGCAGGAAGTACGTTTTCTCACCACACCTACGATCCTCGGCGCTGATAAACATCTGCAACATAACATTACTCAACATTCCTGTGACATTACCTACTTTTGATAACCTGTTTATTTACTTCATCGGTGTGATGTCATGTCTTCACTGGTTATAATAAAATTGCTTTAAATTTCCAGTTTTTGTATCAGCCGCCCTTGTAACCTGTTTCATTGTTCTGAAACTCTCAATAAAAAACTTTCTTGTATCCTGTCACCACTACTTGTTTCTCATTTTAAAATTCTCTCCTTTTGTTCTGCAAAATTTTAATATACCATCTATTTTTTAACCTTATATTTGCTCATTATTATCTGCCAAGGTACACGTGTTTATTTAGCAACCAACTTTTCTTTATAGCTTGTATTATGTAGATTTGAGAACCATTGTGTAGTTAGTCTTTACATTTATTTAATAATATGCACGAGAACCATAATACTTAATGTAAACTCAAAGATTTACCTAATATATATATATTGAGATTTTTGGCGCAGTTCCCTATCCATATATCTGAAGGCTAATTTAAAATTTGAGAACTGAAGCACAAGTGTCAATATTTCATGTGTATATAATATGCATTAAACCTTAATCGGTTCTTTGCAGCTCATTGACTAAGTGAATCTGATTTTAACTGTTTTCTGATAGTGTAAACAATCTTATCGGAAGAAATGCAGTCATGTGAAAAAAATAAGTACTTGGTTTATGACAGTTGTATTAGTGTATTTGCAACAATTATTTATAGACAAGTGCCTTTGTGTGTTGTACATTGTTGAGCACAATGTTAAACTGCTAAAATACCTTGGAAAAACACAACATTCCAAGTCAGCATAATGCTTACGTTCTGGTTCCATCTTGCGGTGTTAGTCCGGATGTGTCTGAGGATTTGGGACTGGGCGCTGCTACGGAGACGACATTGAGACCACTCCTGGAGACCTGGAGGCCACTCCTGGAAACCTGGAGACCACTTGGTGTGCACCTTGTGGTCTTCTGCAGCACAGAATCCTGATGGCGAGGCCGCTGGCGAGGACCAAAGAATATGACTGTGGTCCCCACAGCCCTAATCTTGGCCATCACTGTGGGGTCGATCCACTGTGGGGAGAAATAGAGGTGGGTAAGTTCTGCGGTATGGCCAGCTCACTTGCAGGCACAAACCTTTAAAATTAGCGTCGTCTTACTGTTTACGCTATTCTAAAAGTCAATTTCTGAATGTTCTTGAAAGTGCGGTGTTTGCACAGGCTTAATTAACGTTCAGAAAGATTACACGAGGTATGATTTTAAAAGAGAGATGCGAGACCTAGACACAGGGGCGGTACAAGGTGTTTCAGCGCAGGCGCAGGAACTCCTACACTGCCACGAATCCATCAAACGATAGTAATCTTTCCCTAAAACTATACGCACAAAATCCTAATAAAATTTCTTGGTCATAAGCATGGTGATAACTTCTGTTGATACACACACATTTCATCTGAAGATTCAAGAGTCCAGCAAGAAAAGTCTTTCTCTATCTCAAAACTTATAAAAAAAATTGACCATCTGTGGTGCAGCACTGCTACACATGTCTGTCAGCTGATACTTGAGGATAAATTTAACTTCAGAATACTTGACTGACTCAGAGGAAACAACAGTTTTTATCCTTTCTATGAAGCCACTATTAGTTTTACTGGTAACTCTCTCACTACAAACTCCAGTATTCCATTATGCATTCAACAGCTACAAAAAAACTTCAAAGGTTTCGTTGCAGCAGCAGCAGCAGTGGTGATGGGAATTGCCTTCTCTCAGGATAGCCTATCCTTACAAAAGAGAATTTTTTTTTTTTTATATAAACTCTAAAGTCTTCTCTGCCTTCAATTGCTACGGTTAATATCAGACAGACGTTGAACCTGGATGATGGTCAGCTGTGAAGCAACAACCTTCTTTCCCAAATTGTATTTATATCCGCTGCCCACTCACGTCACTCACCCACTTCCTGGGTGAGAAAAACTGCAGATTTATCTGTATTGAGCCAGCCATCACAGCCTGACTGATGTGACAAGTTTTACAGGTAGTTTTGTTCAATTTTATACTGAAAATGTCTCTTGACAATAAATAAATATACAGTTTATAGAGAGCAGTTGCAAGGACCAGGCTTTGTAATGAGTTAAGATAAGAGCTTTTGTCTTGTAAAATATGTGGCAGGGCTCTAGCCCTTAATCCTGTGGGAAAGGGGTGAGATTGTGCTCGCTTGTCTCTTGTGGGAGAATTGGGTGAGGTGTATGGTTGTGGTAGGGGTGACGGGGACGCTTCTAATGGTAGTGGGGAAATGTGTAAGGGAATGGCAAAGGTAACGAGTGGGGGATGACAAGGAAGAGTGGGAAGATGGCTGTGACAGTCGTACAGCGCCTGGAAAATGAGAAGTAATCAGGTTTGATCTAAGGAACTAGAGGGTAGCTCTGATTTTTCCGCATCAAGAACCCTCCACCAGCCCCAAGGCACCGCCCTTAAAGCGGCTTGTGTTGTTCTGTAATTACTTATATTTAATATACATTATAGTTCACCTTTATATGAAAGGTAACAGGTGTTTACACACTCATTGTAAACTACTTACAAATCATACACCTGCTCTTGTAATTATACACACTAATTTATAATTTCCAAATTTGTAACATTACATGCATGACTAAATAGTAGTTATTTAATTGATGGGGAGTGTTGGGGAAGAGAAACTGTCTCCGGGCACCACCCCACTGTCCTGAATCTTCGTGGACAGTGTGGCACTCTGTTCGTGTCTTGCGTATGCCAGGGAGTGTGGCACTCTGTACGTGTCTTGTGTATGCCAGGGAGTGTGGCACTCTGTACGTGTCTTGTTTATGCCAGGGAGTGTGGCACTCTGTACGTGTCTTGTGTATGCCAGGGAGTGTGGCACTCTGTACGTGTCTTTATGCCAGGGAGTGTGGCACTCTGTACGTGTCTTTATGCCAGGGAGTGTGGCACTCTGTACGTGTCTTGTGTATGCCAGGGAGTGTGGCACTCTGTACGTGTCTTGTGTATGCCAGGGAGTGTGGCACTCTGTACGTGTCTTGTGTATGCCAGGGAGTGTGGCACTCTGTACGTGTCTTGTGTATGCCAGGGAGTGTGGCACTCTGTACGTGTCTTGTTTATGCCAGGGAGTGTGGCACTCTGTACGTGTCTTGTGTATGCCAGGGAGTGTAGCACTCTGTACGTGTCTTGTGTATGCCAGGGAGTGTGGCACTCTGTACGTGTCTTGTGTATGCCAGGGAGTGTGGCACTCTGTACGTGTCTTGCGTATGCCAGAGTGTGGCACTCTGTACGTGTCTTGCGTATGTCAGGGAGTGTGGCACTCTGTACGTGTCTTGCGTATGTCATGGAGTGTGGCACTCTGTACGTGTCTTGTGTATGTCAGGGAGTGTGGCACTCTGTACGTGTCTTGTGTATGCCAGGGAGTGTGGCACTCTGTACGTGTCTTGTGTATGCCAGGGAGTGTGGCACTCTGTACGTGTCTTGTGTATGCCAGGGAGTGTGGCACTCTGTACGTGTCTTGTGTATGCCAGGGAGTGGCACTCTGTACGTGTCTTGTGTATGCCAGGGAGTGTGGCACTATGTACGTGTCTTGTGTATGTCAGGGAGTGTGGCACTCTGTACGTGTCTTGCGTATGCCAGGGAGTGTGGCACTCTGTACGTGTCTTGTGTATGCCAGGGAGTGTGGCACTCTGTACGTGTCTTGTGTATGCCAGGGACAGTGTGACACTCTGTACGTGTCTTGTGTATGCCAGGGAGTGTGGCACTCTTGGCGCGCGTCTTGTGTATGCCAGGGACAGTGTGACAGGGGTGGTGGCATCTTCTGCAGCAAAACGCTCACAAGCATTTCCTTCTGCTTGGTGGAGTTCAGTCACGCAGCTGGCTCTTTCCACTCCTCTGGCTCCCACAACTTTCACTAAAGTCTTTGAGTTTTGCCTTATTGAATTTTCTCTGAAGTCATGGGCTGGCTACCCCCCCATCCCCGTTCTTTTTTTTTCCTCCAAAATAAATTAAAAGCGCTTATCCCATCTTAGTGTTTTTTCAAAGTCTTGCTGTGGAAACTGAAGTTGTTTTTATAGTCTTGTCGTTGACTCAATATTGAGAAATATTTATGGAGAGGAGGAGGATTTTATAGTGGTATGTGCACACTACTGGCATGACAGCTACCTTAGGCAGCTTCAAATTTAGGTTAGATAAATGAATATGAAAATGGTATACAATATCGACAGGTTAAGACACATGTGCAACAGTTAGGTATTTTATTACTCCAGACTATAGAGCAAAACTTTTCTGCAGGCTGAGGGACTGACCACCTCAAAACTACGTCTTCAAGGGTGATGGACTGATTACATCGTCTTCGCATTTCTCCTGCTTCTGCTAGCTCTTCTGTACTCCAGAAGAAGCCTACTATGTAGGCGAAACGTTTCGGAATAGATACTTAAGTGTTGCACGTGTAAAAACAAAATTTGAGATGGACAACGAGAGAGGGAGAGAGGTGCTTTTGGCAGCTTATCTTTTCATGACTACCTTCCAGGTAATATAGAAACAATTATACCCGGCGCAATTAGATACTGTTCCCTCACAAGTGAACTTATTTAATTCACGAAGAGAAAAAGCTCACCTTTGAGTGACTAAACGTTTGATCTTATTTGTCTTGGCTTGTTGTGACATTTTGCCCTTTTAAGGACCACCACCTGGGTGGCGCTGTGGGTCACCTTGAGAACAACATAACGGTGAGATTCCAGACATATTTCGTTGAACTTCTGAAATGACATATCCAGCCAGGACAAGAAGAGTCTTCAGGAGAGTTCCCGTCAAGGAGAATGTATTGATGCTGGTGAAGAACTCTTAAACCCATGAATTGCCGGACTCTAATTGACATGGGTGGTGGTGGTCATGTACTGTTAATGGAAAAGGATTTGATTGTGACATCCCTTCCCTTAAAAAATGGAGATATAGAAATCAGGTGTTTCCGGTAGATTTAGATTCTATACATTGAGAAGAGGAGGTTGTAATACGCTAGCCTTTCATAGTCTGGAAAAAGAAAATTAAGATGAAGTAAAATCAGTAAATAACAAACAGATCAGCAGTGAGAAGACAGTTGTGTGAGCATAACGTGACGGGGCAGATGACCAACCGGAAACCTTGAGAGGAAAAGCCTTGGAAGTAGCGCAAAATTTGCTGAGGAAACCTATTGAGTCAACAAATCTTGTGAGGTCAGGTACATGGATCAGATAATTATTTTTTCCCACTTGGATTAGCAGTTCTCTAGACAAAGATGGAATCTTATACTGAAGTAATTGAAGTGAAAGAGAGAGATTGAAGTGAAAGAGTGAAACTTATTTTTAAGGTATATTAGTCAGCTGCAGAAACTCGGTTTCCCGAGACAAATCAGACGAGATTGAATTGTCTTAAGATATTTTTAAATCCCGCTGAGGCGCTCGCGATAACACTTTTTTTATTTTTTTTTATCGCGGCGTTGGAGAGAGGGTGCCATGACGAATAAGAAGGTAAGGTCCAGGTAGCTGCTGGAGTCATAGCTGAGCATCAACTCGCACACAGTGCTACTCGCTACACCTACAACACTACCTTCTACACCAGCATCGGGTGTACATCTCTCTCCCATAGCCACCTGTTCGCAGGTGCTCCCATTTTCCTCTGTACAGCTTGTGACGTGCCACTGATTGTTCAATATATTTCAGCATTTGCCCCTTAGCTTAGGCCTTTCTGCCTTCATGATTTTTATAATTACTGAGGTACCTGTAGAGACCTCGGGGAACTTTTAGGGGGTTCTTGACATTAATAATTTATAGGATTTGTGTGCTGGTAATTTTTACTTGGTATGATAGTATTTGTTGAGTGTTTATATTCTTTGATTTTATTGATTTTTATTTTATTGTTTAATATATATATATATATTATGGCTTTGAGTAATGAGTGACCTACGTGGTTAAAATGCTTGGTAAATGTTACTACTGCTGCTGCTACGTGTTACACCAGCGGTTCTACCTGCTACAACAGCCATGCTACTTGCATCTCCTGTCCTGCTCTTGTCCTGATCTCCCTTACTGTTGGTGAAGGACTCGGGAGCCAGTGAAATAAAGCTAGGTCAGAACTGATTATTTCCCATTCACCAGGCGCTGTGCAACTCTTCAGAGTTTAGCGCTTCTTCATAAATATACTTCAAAATCATGTGAACGGACAGTCTCTCCTACAAGCTAACTTGACTGCAATTGATACTTTTTCAGAGAGATACTACATAAAAATATTTGATGTTCTAAACACGTGGGAGTCATTCAACGCAAGGTTTTTTTTTTCAAAGTATATAATTCTTTCAAAGTTAGTCAAGCAAGACGAGGGATGTTAGTAAAATCATTTGAGTGAGCTGCGCATCATAAGAAAAAAAATCTGTCATCTCGCGTCCAAGTTTCTTACAGAATCAACAAATTCTCTCGCCAAGTCTGGTGCATAATCTCTCAACTCATCTCAAAGTTGCTTATAAAATCAACCTCGGGAAAACAAAATGTTCAAAGAGAGTGGTGACCTTTTGTTGCCTCTCAGGACCTTATTGTCACTCCCTGTGTGACCTCCACTCACTGTAACACTACTTGTCACTCCCTGTGTGACCTCCACTCACTGTAACACTACTTGTCACTCCCTGTGTGACCTCCACTCACTGTAACACTACTTGTCACTCACTGTGTGACCTCCACTCACTGTAACACTACTTGTCACTCACTGTGTGACCTCCACTCACTGTAACACTACTTGTCACTCTGTGTGACCTCCACTCACTGTAACACTACTTGTCACTCTGTGTGACCTCCACTCACTGTAACACTACTTGTCACTCCCTGTGTGACCTCCACTCACTGTAACACTACTTGTCACTCACTGTGTGACCTCCACTCACTGTAACACTACTTGTCACTCACTGTGTGACCTCCACTCACTGTAACTCACTACACTAACACTGCGTCAATACAGGATTGCTCGGTGTTTTATATTGAGCTGCTCATCGCATGATGATCCACGTCTCATCTTCTTGTGTGTTCTCACCTGGGGATGAACACGTCGCTAACCTACTGGATATTTCATCATGTTAAGTATTAATCTTGTCCATGGCAGCGGTGTACATCACGGCCTCACACAACCTCGTGTTGTTTAAAAAGTGCACTTTGTACTTCTCTGCCAGACTCTTCTCCATCCACTTACGCAATATATATGTACACTTATGCGCTGAATGCATGTACACTTGTTCACTTGACTGCGATGTACACCTGGTCTGGGACTGGGTCACGGGGGCGTTAACCCTCTGAACACTCCAGAAGACTCCAGTGTAAACATGTACACCTTCCTACGTACACATATACAGTATACCCTCCCACCCACATGGACACCACTCCTACACATGTACACCCTTCCACCTACACGTACACCCTCCCACCTACACAATACCACTTGACAAATATCACAGATGCTATCTCCAGACAGTTGACTCTCCCTCCTTCCTTCCTTTCAATGATGTCACTCTCGCCAGGAAAGATACACACAACCTGACAACCCCTGACAGCCTCACAACACCAAACGTAAAAACGACAGCCACAGGGAAACATTGGCGTGCCGTTGATCAGAATAGTTACAGCGCCGTTGTCACGATTTCAACAGATATCCTGTGTCTCTGATTGGCTGCACACCTCGCCCAGATTTAGTCTCAGGATCGAGCCTCCAACCACCGCTTATGATGACTGACCCACATGGATTTATCGCTGTGATTACGACAACGCGACAGTAACTGTGTCGATTGATTACTATCACGAGAGAGTAACTTAATTATCTTGTATAGTGAGAAGAAGATTGAAGGTTGTACAGGAAGGTCAGGTGAAGGTGTAGGTGTAGACACGCGGTGGAGGTGTAGACACGCAATCGAGGTGTAGACACGCAGTCGAGGTGTAGACACGCAGGGGAGGTGTAGACACGCAGGGGAGGTGTAGATACTGGGGTAGACACGGAGGGGAGGTGTAGACACGCAAGGGAAGGGGCTGAAATTTAACTAATAACGACCTACTGGGTTTAAAGCGAAGCTGTGTTTTACAGTAAAACTTTTTAATCCATTTCCAAACACGTAAGATATTACGGCAATATATAATTTACTTCATCAGGTTAGCTATTAAAAAAATTCCTTCCAAATTAAAAAAATAATTTACCTTTATTAGTCTGAAATAGTTTATATATAATTTGAAAACCATTGGTGCTAGTAACCCGTTCTCCGGAAATAATTACTAAATTTAAAAAGAAAAAATTCGTTATTCTTTTTAGGTCACCCTGCCTCGGTGGGATACGACTTTGTATGGGCCAGTAGGCCTTCTGCAGTGTTCCTCCATTCTTATGTTCTTATGAATATATATAATATGAACAAAGTCCGAAAGTGAACTACACAAATTCCTGCATAGTGTGTCACATAGCTGCTTTGCGATGGCTGTGTTAGTGTGCAGCAACGATAGCCTGATTGATTGCCACGGAAGCTTGACTTCAGGCCGGGTCGTAAATGTAATAAAGTTCTAGAAACCGTGGTGATTAAAATTCTCCGGGGAAGACCCGAGGGAGCGTGGCCGGTGTAGCCCAGGAAGGAAAAGTGGACACGCAAGCACAGTGACCAGAGGAAAAACGCGCACGCAACACCGATGAAAGGACACGCAGAAGGGATAAAAGACACGCATAAAGGATAGAGAGGCAGAAGGAATAAAAGAACAAATACTAAATAGAACTTGTATGAACGTTACTCCTGGATTTTCAGTCAGTCCTATAAATAATACTGAGTAGAACTTTTATGAACGTTATTATATTGTTATGTTCGTCCTGTAATAATTAGTCAGCCTTGGAACATTACCAAGAGAATAATCCAGGTGGGACCAGGACTTCTAAAACATCGTTCCAATTTGTGTTGTGAACTTGGACGTGTGATGATCTCCGACACGCTCTGTAAGATTATTACGGCTGGGAAGCTGGGTCAGAGGTCAGAGGAAGTGTGGAGACCCGGTGGAAAGTCCGCAAGCTGGATTTGAATTGTAAATGTGTGTGCAGATGACTTTTCTCAATTAAAGGTGAGAACGGGTGCTCTTCAGCTGCATACTTGGGCAGAGCTGCCACCGTATCTACGTTGGTGCTCCTGTGTACATGTTTGTGTTTCCTGTGTACATGCTAGTGTTGGCTTCCTTCCATACGTACCCATGTTGGCATCCCTGCATACGTATTATAGTTGGACTTTGTACGTATTCCTGTGTGCTCTTGCACCTCTATCGAATACTTTGATTATCTTATATGTTGTAATCATATCTCCAGTAGTCCTTCTTTTAAAGTCGTCAGGTCTTGTTGATTTAGTCTTCATAATCCCCACAGTTGTGGCACTAGTCTTATTGGAAACCTCTGGCACTTGTGGTGTTTCATTAACTGTAACATATGTTTTAGTTGCCCACGGCTCGGTCCGTGGAGGTTTTATTTTTAATATATAATCTGCGGAATACAGGAACAATACAACCTCTGAAGGTTGTATCAAGAGCTCTTCACCAGTATCAAGACGCCTCAGTCACTGGTCTGTAAATATTGTAATTGTTTTTAACGTGAAATTTCGGCAGCAGTACTCACCTTGAAGCTTGGATCAGAAGCGTAGGCATCCAGCGCCCGGTACGTGGACATTGACGATATGTGAGAGTCGTTGCTGACACCACTGTCCTCACTGGTGTCAGACGCTAGACTCTCCGTGTCAGAGCGATCCGTGCCAGCTTCACTGTAAACAAACAGGTTATTGTGTTGAAATAATAGATGCAAGGGGTTTACATTGTTACAATGATATCAGTCGTTGTGGGCAGAGATGGATGCTGATAGCACAGGAACTGTGGCTGTCACTGGGTAATGTTGCTGACAAGTACAACATTGTAAATATTGTTTATTTAACAATAATTCTAAAAAAAATGTAATGGGTCACTGTCGAAGGTCTGGTAATTTACTGTCAGATGCGTATATTACGGTATATATAATGTGGGAACATCGTGTTATGTTGATGTTCAGTGTAAATCTTTATAAACGATTATAGTTTACAACCAAAAGTTGAATATTACCTTAACTTATGTCGTGCAATTAAAATATTGTACTTAAGAATATTTTGTGATAGGTTAACGTCTTGGTACAAGCGGAGGGTTAATAACTGTAATGAATGAGAATAAGACAGGTATCTGCAGTGTTAAATATTTGGTTGTGGTAATTACATTTATCTTCTCTTTAAAGTTTGTATCGAATGTTGATGTTTGATAAGATAACTAAGCAACTGGTGATTAAATCAGACTCAGTATAAACAATTATGGGTTTAAGGGTAAAAGTCACAATATTCTGGCTGGAACAACTGACATTATTACGTTCATGGGGGAACGCAAAACCCGTTGGGGGTTATACAGCGCCTGGGGAGAAATGGAAGGCATTCAGACTCGATTCAAAGAATTTGAGCACAGATCCAATTCCTTAAGTGGAACAGTTGACAAATAACTCGCACGTGAGCGGGGAAATTTAGGGAATTTAATGTTATGATTCTTACCTGAAGTGATGTGACTTGTTCTTGGCAAGATGAACATGACCTTTACGGTTGTGACTGTTTGTGTTGTGTGTGTTAAGCTTGTAGTTTGCGCCTTGCTGATTGGTGTAGGCGGCGGCGTCATTGCTGCGGCTGTGGGCGTGGAAGGTTCGTGGGTCTTCCATCAAGGCCTTCTTGACGTTGAACCCGTGCACTGTGGGTTTCCTCAGTGCAACCGGCTGACTTCCCTGGGTCGCTACTTGTTCTTGTTGCACTGACCTTCCTGAAGAATTCTGCTGCTTCGAAGATTCTTTGGGCACCGTTGAAGATCGGAGATTACCTTTGGTCTTTTGATTGGGTATTATGTTGTTGATGCGGTGGCTTGCCAGCCTTGGCAAGGTGAAGGAAGATCCCAGACCTCGTGTCGTGGACCCCTCGCTGTTCTCACTCCTGTCGAACCTCAGGATCTTGCTTGATGGGTTCGACTTGATGTCTCTGAAGCGACCTGCAGGAGACGAAGAGGCAAATGATCAGCATTTTCGGTGTAAAACTATAAATTGTGACCTATTCACCCGTTTTTATTTATTTCCATCTAGTCATTATAGGCTTATTTAATGACCTCAAGTCCAGTAGCACTAGACAAAAAACCACACTAGAGAACCAACATAGGTTATTGCATTTTCTAGATGGCCACAATAGATCAACAAGCTACACTATACTGCATCACCACTTAACTATAATAGTGATTCTACCCCAGAAGTTCTGAAAGAGCAATACTGCTCCTGGACTCAGTAACACCTAAATAGGTAGACATGCTAAGGTACGACTACTGCACTGTAATGTTCCGAGTGTTATTTAATTTTAGTGATCCACTGTCCTAAGTTTCATTGATAACTTCAAAGGAAATATATCTGATGTGATCGCTCTCTATTCTAAAATTTCACTTTGTGTTTGCTTCGTTAACCAATATTTTGTTGCCATTATTGACGCAGTCACCTTAGTGTCAGTAGTATTTCAGAGTAAGGTTGCAACAGTCGGGGGAGGCTTCTGCAGTCATGGGCTGGCAATGACAAAGCAGTCGACGTGGAACTAAGCTGCAACCGTAATGTAATTCAAGCTGGGACGATCCAGGAGCAGCAGCACAACCACAACCACTGTTGCTACTACTGCTACGATGGATGAATAAACAGAAGGATGGACGGAGGGATCGAACCGCGGCCTGTAAATTAACCGGCCGTAGCTCCACCTTCTCGGCTAACCTGAGCCTTTCTACTACTACTATTATTACCACTACAGCAACCACCACTACTACCCCCACCACTACTACCCCCACCACTACCTCCACTTCTGCTACTACAACTACCACCATCACAACAATTTAAAGCTACAACAACTTACCGAGGTCACACCAGGTGTGGAAGTGATGTACAGGTGTATTAAGGTTCTCGAAGAGTTGCTTGACGCTACGTACAGTGTGTGGTCTCGGTAATTCCTCCAGCTGCACCTCCTTGTTGCGTATGGTGTATGCTGCTCGCTTCAACTGCAGCTCCTCCTCCTCCAGCTGCACCTCCTTGCTGTGTGTAGTGAAGGCTGGTGGCTTCAGCTGCACCTCCTGCACAGCCGCGTCTGCGTCACTCTGTAGTGTGGTACAAGCGTTAACTAAATAATCTTCCTTAGATCAAATTTAATTGGGTGTAATTTAACCCTCAATTCCCTTAGGAAATAAAGCTTGGGCAACCTACCCCCGTAGGACAAGAGCCCCCATGTTAACTTAACCAAACCTAAGACGTAAGTATTTTACGAGTATACACAGGAGAGAAATTCCAGTAGGGATGCCAGTGTTCACTTATGCTGCTGTGGCCGCCCATAATGCCACTCTTACTCTACCTTTTGAGGTCTCTTTAGTTACACGGAATTTTCAGAGCTTTCAGTCATTCGTAATTCATATATTTTTAGCCGTGTGTGTGTGTGTGTACACAATGGCGTACGTGTGCGTGCCTGAAAGTAGGCATGCGTGTCTTTCCTGCAGAAAGTGTTGCGTACACCAATGATGTGTCAACTACGTGGCCCAGATATATTCTCAGAGATCAGTGTGATGCTCACCTACACTACCCACTGATCATCACTGTTACTGCTACTCATCATCACCGCTACTTATTACCATTAATCATCAATACTACCACCACAGTCACGCGCAATTATCTGGTGTGAAAACTCATTAATATATAAAGCATAGAGTAATTCCCAGATTCATCAAAAATTTCAACAATTAGTTCAGCTCTACAAAAGACTAGTTGTTCCTTTGTTCTCACATACACCTGACGTGTCCTCATTCTAGAGTCCGTCATCTTTCATGGCGACATCTTCAGGAAGGTTTACCTACGAGTTCTCAGCGGCAATCTCACCATAGTACACTACACAGTGTATTAAGTGTGAAGGCTCTGGCTGGGTCTGCCTCTGCTACAGAACAGTTGCTTGTCTAGATTCACACGTTCTACTTATGTATTCTTACGTACGTGTGAGAGACAGAGAATGAGAGAGAATGAGAATCAATAATACGATATAACCTCTGTAGTTAATAACTCCATGACGTTAAGTGCATTAGCATATTCGTGACTGTTTCACAAATTTGCTGGCATCACACAGCGCACCAGCTGGACTATGCAAGCAAGAGTTGTTTTGATTAAAAAAAACTGTTAGATACACGTTCTCATCAGCCATACACACGTGATAAGATTTTTTAAGGCCGCTAACTGCAAATGGACGTGGTTACCTGTGGTGGCGTCCTGGCCGGCGTCTTCTCCACGATGACCACTTTGTCGTTCTCCAGTACTTCGTTGGCGTCGTACTCCTGCAGGTACTTGGACACCGTCGTCTGTTGCTCCTGTGTGGCTTCTTTTACCCGCTCTTCAAACACCTGTTTTACAGTGTTTGTGGTGAGGTGGTTGGTGTTTATCTCAGCGCTGCGGCTGGACTCCATGTTAGTGATGGTATTATCAAGGTTTGCATCGGCGTCGGTGGCTGTGCACGCGTCAACCATAGTTTCAACGCTCACGTCTGGAACTGTATCAGCGTTTGTGTCAGTGTCAGCGGCAGTGTCAGCGTGAATGTCAGCAGCGGTATCAGCGTGAGTGTCAGCGGCATTGTCGTGACTGACAGCTGACGATGGCTCGGACGAAGCGTCGATCGTGTCGTCATCAGACTCGGTCGCTGTTTCTTGGTCGTGTATGTCGTCTGACGACTGGTCGAGGTCTTTGCGATCCTCGATGCTTGATTGGTCCTCAAGCATGGGATCGTCTTCGTTGGAGTGGTACTCGATCCCCGAATCTTCAGAGTCGCATTGTGATTGGCTACTCTCCAGGATCCGACGTCTGCTGATTGGTCGATTAAGAGTTACGTAGTTACTACTGGCAGTTGTCAGCTCGTCATCATCGTCCCATTCAGAACAGCAAGACTCCATATCACTGGGAAAAAAATTGTAATCAATATTAAATATAAGTTTTTGGTGTCATTGTTGTATCTAGCAAGCGAAGGGGACTTCATTAGGTACGTGATGGTATTGGGACCTTGGTCACTCTTTTCAGTGACCAGGGACTCAGGACCGACACTTGTCCAATAAAGATGTCCTAAGTGTGTGTGCTTTTGTCCTTTCATACATATTGTCGGCATTTTTGTGCCTTCTACTTCCTTATTTTTGAATGGGAGCAGAGCTACACGGGGCTCTCAACAGATCACCTGTATTAAAGGGGTGGTGCTGGTGCCCTACGCGTGTTCATATGCTAATCTTCGCGATCCATTTGCTTCTCATTCTGGTAGCGAGTGCTGTGGTGCACACCCAACAACCTCTCATCTCTTATACCTCCAGCAGCAGCATCCACATGAAGCTTAGATTAGCACCGCTTAGATTAAAACCTTTTATATTGACACAGCTTTCATTAAGGCAACTTTAAGGTGTCTTTGTATAAAATCAAAGTATATTTAACGAAAAAATAAGCATATAAAAAGGTGTGTGTGTATATATTCATGATCCCAAGTTTATGGAAGGAGTCATTCAGTATAATGGTATTGCGCCTCTCCAAGCGGACCAGCTGTCCCTGAGCACCGTGAACAATGTCTCCTGGGACACTAATGCAGAACACTGCCTCGGCTGTGCTTGTGAGCATGACAGAGAATGCAGAAATCTCCTGGTGTATGTCAGACCTCAGCATGCCTTGCCTTTCTATCAACCTTCAAGCAGTGGTCACTTCCTCCCTCAGACTTAGTGTTCAGGAGCTGAAAACTTAAAGCTTGAGGGACTGACCACCTCAAAACTACTACTACAAGCTTAATGAAATAACATTACCCGTATATCTCCACTGCTTCTCCTGTCCCCATTTTTATTCAAACTTTCGAGTTCAATAGAAAGGTAATTCCCTCTGTATCCTAGCAGTTGTATGACTCGTACGGGTTTAGCACTTTTCAATGAGGTATAGGATGTTTCGGATATGTAAATATGTTATGTAATAGAGGTAAGCAACGCTGTGTCTTGCTCTTCATTAAGGACGTTATTATGTGAAGGATGGTTATACTTTCCACTCTTACGCTATTGTCCTTTTGGTCATTCAGTAGGGAAAATTAACTAGAACTCTTGGTTATAATGATAATTTTTAAAGGGGTGGACCGGTAAGCCAGCGGAAGGCCTCGGTCAGATGACCAAAAGCTCCCGCTGCGGGTCATCATATGACAGACCCGCGTCAGGAAACACTTGTCCTGTTAAGGCAAGAAATCACTATTCTCAAACCAGTTTTACGTGAAGATTTAAGTCAAAAAGTTTTAGTAGTTGATTTAAAAAATATATGTATATAAATTATATATAAATATCTGTGTATAAATTATCTTAAAAGTGCCACCCTATTAAATTAAATATACTTAACTTTGAAATTGGAACAGAATTCTTCCTCCGTAAGCCATGCGTGTCGTAAGAGGCGACTAAAATGCCGGGAGCAAGGGGCTAGTAACCCCTTCTCCTGTATATATTACTAAATGTAAAAGGGAAAACTTTCGTAATTCATTTTGGGCCACCCCGCTTCGGTGGGAAACGGCCGACGTGTTGAAAGAAGAAAGAAGAACTTTGAAATAGATTGTGTACGATATAATCTGTGTTGCGTGGTAATTATCTTATAAATGACTTCTTATAGCTTAGGTGACCCCGTGGTAGTGGGAGGGGAAGGGGGTATCAAGTATAGCCTGGGTGACCCCGTGGTAGAAGGGAAGGGGGGAAGCTTGGTTGACCCCGTGGTAGTGGGAGGGGAAGGGGATGTCAAGTATAGTAGGAGAGAAGGGGGTGTCAAGTATAACTTGGGTGACCCCGTGGTAGTGGGAGGAAAGGAAGGGGCGGTAATTATCATCACGAGTTTTGCTACTTATAACTGATAGTGATGTTGAGTTATGTCAGTGGTGGTGGTAGTTTATAGATTGTGGCGATTACCTTGACGAGTGAGTGTGTTGCGGGGTCAGTCATGACGGGTTCATGAAGTGAAGCTGCTTTTTGACCTAGCTTACCCCCCACACACACACCTACCTCAGACAGATCAGTTTACATGATGGCATCGCTCAAGAGAAACGTATCATGTTTGCCAAGATTTTGGAAGGTAGCCCAGGGCATTTGTAGGAATTTACTCTCGTGTGTCACGAAAAAAAAGGAATTCCAAAAGCTTTGTGAAACATAACGTAGGAACGTTTTCGGCACAAGGCAGCAATTTTGGATTGTTTTTTTTTTTTGAGTGCATCGTTGATCTTTGGGAAATTTTCAAGAGCACCGGAATATTTTGATTTTTTTAATGTGCAGCGTAACAAATCTTAAAGAAATAACCCAAACGTATCAGATTGTTTTGTTCGCCACATCAAGGTAAAAGACTTTCGTATTTTTCAGGGACCTTGATGAGCGTAGAGTAACGCATTTTAGGGCACTTAACGAGCGTTAAGCAAGACATTTAAAGGAACTCTGCGTGCGTAACATTCTGGGAAACTTCAAGCGTAATAAAATATGAATGACTCTTGCAATCTCTCCAAGTTGGTGTTGCTGCCTTGCAACTTCTCTCACTCCCTCTCCATATCTTATTTCCTCTTTCACCTTTCTACTACTTCACCAGCGTTCCCTTGGTGTCTGCATCAATACATTTAATAAATTAAATATACATTAGAGAGGGAAGCACATTTACCTGTACAAATTACGTGTACGTTAGATAAGGAACACCGTCTTGTGTTCCACTACAATGAGATACATGTGAACACCAGTTTTACAATCGTACAAAATTCAATTAAATCGACGTTATATTTTTAGTACTTTATAGTGAAGGGTAGTAACTGCTTTGTTGCAAGGAGCAGGTTGCAATATATGGCAGGGTAGGACAGTGCGAGGCAGGTGACGACCTACGGGGAAGTATACAGGACTGGTGGCAAGAACAGATGTACAGTAGAGGGTTGATAGGAAGGGAAAAGCCTGCAGGGAGGACATAGTGTAAAATAAAGTAGGGGTGACTGGGAGGCTAGTACATATGAGGGGAGTATATGGCAGGGAGGACAAGTATACAGGAAGGGATGGGGTGTGCAGGGAGGACAAGTATACAGGAAGGGATGGGGTGTGGCAGGGGAGTGTTGTACACTACCTCCCCTGGTCGTGGGTGGTATTGTCTCTGGCATTTACGACCCTCACACTGCCATCACATACATGTAAAATGTGGTTCTTTTAAACGGAGCCCAGGTACCCATTAACACCGAGCCCAGGTACCCATTAACACCGAGCCCAGGTACCCATTAACACCGAGCCCAGGTACCCATTAACACCGAGCCCAGGTACCCATTAACACCGAGCCCAGGTACCCATTAACACCGAGCCCAGGTACCCATTAACACCGAGCCCAGGTACCCATTAACACCGAGCCCAGGTACCCATTAACACCGAGCCCAGGTACCCATTAACACCGAGCCCAGGTACCCATTAACACCGAGCCCAGGTACCCATTAACACCGAGCCCAGGTACCCATTAACATCGAGCCCCGGTACCCATTAACATCAAGCCCAGGCACCCATTATCCCTGAGCCCGGCACTGGTTACACAGAGCCCCAGCATCTCTTACATATAAGTGGACAGTTAGTGTTATGGGTGGAGGTCCCCGCTGTGTGTGTGTGTGTGTGTGTGTACACTCACCTATTTGTGGTTGCAGGGGTCGAGTCATAGCTCCTGGCCCCGCCTCTTCACTGATTGCTACTAGGTCATCTCTCTCCCTGCTCCATGAGCTTTATCAAACCTCGTCTTAAAACTATGTATGGTTCCTGCCTCCACTATGTCGCTTTCTAGGCTATTCCACTTCCTGACAACTCTATGACTGAAGAAATACTTCCTAACATCCCTTTGACTCATAGGAGTCTTCAACTTCCAATGTGTGTGTGTGTGTACTCACCTAATTGTACTCACCTAATTGTGGTTGCAGGGGTCGAGACTCAGCTCCTGGCCCCGCCTCTGCGCTGCCCGCTACTGGGTATCTGCTCTCCCTGCTCCATGGCTTTATCATACCTCGTCTTAAAACTGTGTATGGTTCCTGCCTCCACTATGTCTTTCTCTAGACTATTCCACTTCCTGACTACTCTGTGGCTGAATAAATGCTTCCTAACATCCCTTTGACTCATCTGAGTCTTCAGCTTCCAGTTGTGTCCCTTTGTTTCTGTGTGTGCGCGCGCGCGCATGTGTATAAGTGTATGTGTGTGTGTATATGTGTATGTATGTGTGTGTGTATGTATATATATATATATGTGCCGAATAGGTAAAATTGGTCATTAGCAAGAACTCTTTAAAATTAAGTCCTTTCAAAAATTTCCTCTTATAAGTTTAAAGATATATTTTTTTCATTTATGTTAATGTAAAAAATAATAATTTTGAACCAAAAGTACCTTAGAAAACTTACTTAACCTTATAACAAGCGCAATTTAATTTAGCCTAATCCAACTTAATATATTTTAGATAAGTTTACAATAATTTAATAATAAACAAACACAATGAAATATATTTTTTTTCGTTAGGTTCAGAATGATTTTTTTGCGAAATTATTGCATACACAAATTTTCGCTTGCCTTATTCGGCAATAAGAACGTGGATATTTAAGCCAAAATCGCAAGCTTTACCAGTTCGGTAAACCACGCATACTATATTGAGCTTTTTAAGTTTTTATATTTCTAAAGCTTTCTAATCATACTTTGGAAATTTTTACTTTTTTTTTCATTTAATATTTAAACTCAAAAGTTTTAATTATTCCCGCTGGTAGAAGGGAGCAAACACTACAAGTTGTGATCAACACTGTAAACTTGTTTTTCTGTGTTGATGTTAATGTTTTGTTGAAAATAAGCTGGCGCATCCCTCTCTACATAAACTGTGATAAAATACTAAGTACATGTGTATTCATGTGTGTTTTTACTAATTACGTCTTAATAAATATGATAAATAGGCTGATGCCTTACCTGTATTGTGACTGATCAGCTGGTGCCTCACCTGTGTTATGATAAATCAGCTGATTCACAGAATAAAACTCAGTACCGGAGCTGGTACGATTTGGAAGTAACTCGCACTTAGAGGATATGTATGTCGATGTTTCGGTCCGTTCTTGACCAGTGTTAGGTCACAACTGAGCGATAATGAGCAGAGAAGACCAAACGTCAGGTTAGGAAGAGGGACGTAGAAAGAAGTGGTGGTGGTGGTAGGTAGTAGTAGTAGTAGTAGTAGTAGTAGCACATATGAATGTAAGGAACAGAGGAGCACTGTAGAATACCTACTGGCTTATGCTGGGCAGGATTAATGGTAGAGTAATGAGAGTAAATTACATTACTGATTCACTAAATCATCATAACAAGATTGTAAACAAATTACAGAACCTCCCCATAGAGACATACTTAGTTGGATGAATATTATTATAGCCAGCTGGTCCAGTGGTTAGCACACTGGCCTAGGAGTTATAGGACTTCCCTGTCATGGGTTCGATCTCCTCCCGTTCTTTGGTTTGATTAAATTACATTTCAAGGCAGTGGAGATCAAAGTATTCAACACTTGTAGCCTGCGTACTGGCCCATGCTAGGGACGAAAAGGAAGCAGCAAGAACGGTGAAAGACAAAGAAAATATAGAAGACAGGTCCAGTGGAAAGGAGAGGATTTTGCAGTGTCAGACAGGAGAGAAGGTAAAGTTGAGGTCAAGGGTGATGGACTGATTACATCGTCTTCACATCTCTGCTGCTCCTGTCTACTTTCTGTACTCGACTGAAGAAGCCTACTATGTAGGCGAAACGTTTCGGAATAAAGTTGCCTAACTGTTGTACAAGAATGGTATACAATAACGACAAGATGAAGGTTTAAACACATGGGCAACATCTGGGTGTCTTTATTGTAGACGTTTCGCCATCCAGTGGCTTTATCAATACAGATTCTAGGACAATTTGAAGACAGTAGAAGTATAACTGTTGCCTATGTGTCTTACCATTTAATAATGTATTGGGAAAGCAGACATATTCAGTAATGAAGCCACGACTAAGATTCTTGTGATTTTCAAAACCGACGAGTTGAAGAATTCCACACTTGTGTAACATTTGGGAATCTTTATTGTGGAAACGTTTCGCCAGCCAGTGGTTTCTTCAGTCTAATACAGAGAAGAGTGGAAGATTAGTAGTAGCTTGAGGTAATCAGTCTCTCAGCCTGGAGTCGATATGTTCAGTCCATCAATCTTAATGCGCAGTTGACCGAACACGCTTACCGTGTACGCGAAACGTTTCAGTAATAAAAATACCCTACTGCTGTGCATGTCTTACTCATTTTCATGGAGATGGGTAGGGTCTGAGAGGGACCTGTCATAGGCCAGTAGGCCTGCTGCAGTGCTCCTCGATACTCGTACTTACTTTTCAAGTATGTATCATGTAACAAGGGTCTTCAGAATGGACAATATCCAGTTGACAGTCTGGATATGGTGTAACTGCCGGACTTCTGACGACAATAAAGACGGCCTCTGTATATTATCGTCTTCGTAACGTTCAGGAAGAGTGGGAGGGGCTGGGTATGATTGGTGTCGTGGATACGGGAGTAAATTTTTGGGTAGCTATGATTTTGATAAGGACCTGCCTTGTATGGGCCAGTAGGCCTTCTGCAGTGTTCCTCCAGATTGTTAATCGACATGATGCCTGTAACATACCTCTAGAGATTACATAAGAAAGGAGGAACACTGCAATATGTTAAGTAAAAGGACACAAATGCAACTAATGTGACATTTTATTGTTAAATTAGACACATGCAACACTTGGGTATCTTTATTGAGGAAACGTTTCGCCACACAGTGGCTTCATCAGTCCAATACAAAGAAGAAAGTAGTAATAGGAGGAGGAGTTTGAGGTAATCAGTCCCTCGGCCTGGAGTCGATGTGTTCAGTCCATCAATCTTAAAGTATTTACTTTAAGATTGATGGACTGAACACATCGACTCCAGGCCGAGGGACTGATTACCTCAAACTCCTCCTCTTATTACATAAGAACATAAGAGTGGCTTCATGAAGATGAAGCCACTGTGTGGCGAAACGTTTCCTCAATAAAGATACCCAAGTGTTGCATATGTGTCTAATTTAACAACTTGTCGGTTCTCTGAACCATTCATCTACATTTTATTGTGGCAACGTTTCGCTCTTCAGGAGCTTTGTCAAGCCGTTACAAACAATACATGGACACAGAGGGTATATATAGGCTCAAAGTGAGGTGTAATAATAGTGGTGGTAGAAATAGTAGTGATATAAGTTGTAGTTACCTGGAGAGAGTTCCAGGGGTCAACGCCCCACTTGCACATGAGTAAAAGGTGATAAAAGCAATTACTTGGGTAGTATTAAAATAGGTTAGACAAATATTTCTGTAGGAGGTTGGAATAGAGAAGGCCTGTAGCAGTGTTCCACATCTGCGATGTGTTTGTGTAGTATTAGCAGGAGAGACTATGTGATGGTAGGGTTTACTGTTTTCAGGAGGATTCTTGCTAAGACTTCAGAGATGGTGAAGCTGCCTTTTTTTTGTTTAATTGTGTTAGAAACAGCGATAAGTGCTGATTCAAGGCACTTGCGTCTGCGGAAATTAGTTTCTTTGATTACTAATCAGGCGTCTTTGAATTTCATGAGATGATTGGTGGAATTTCGGTGTTGTACGCAGGCGTTGTTCAGGTTATCGTTCCTACATGCATTAATGTGTTCATTGAGGCGTGTTTCGAGGTTTCTTGCTGTTTCTCCTACATAAATCCTGTCGCAGCCTCCACAGGGTATAGTGTAAACCCCTGCGTTGACTGGTTCATGTGGGAAAAGACACTTATGTATAGTTCAGGACACTTACTATAGAAAGAAGCCATTCGTGGCGAAAAGTTTCCTATAATGTCTTTGTTGAAAATGGTGTAAGTAAATGGTATAAAATACCGACACAATGGAAAAATAAAATACAGACAAGTTTAAGTTTAAGACTCGATTACGTCGTTCCAGACCATGGAGCTGAACACTTCTCCAGGCTGAGGGACTGACCACCTCAAATACTTTTTCACCAAGGTTGATGGACTAATTACATATTTCATTACTACTGGAAAAATAATACAACATTTCGCCCACGCAGTGGGCTTTATCGAGTCACAAACAAAACTATCTGGATAAAAGATACATGATACTCGTGTATCTTTTATCCAGGTAGTTCTGTTTGTGAAATTAAGACAAGTGCAACATCTGGGTATCTTTATTGTAAACGTTTCGCCCTCCAGTGGCTTTATCAATACAAATTCTAGGACACTATATGAAGACAGTAGAACTATATACAAAAGATGAGGTAATCAGTCCGTCGGCCTTGGAGTTGGTGTGAACAGCACCGAAGTCGTGGAGTTTCTGGAGCAGAGGCAAGGAGGCTGGCGCTTATATACTAACGTCAGGTGGAAAGGGACCGTATAGCAGATGTTGCAGTGTCTGACAAGTTTTACAAGAATGGTATACAATACCGACTTCGGTGCTGTTCACACCACCTACGACTGCTGCACCTCTCCTGCCTACAGTATATAAGCTACCTCTTCACACATATGCCGGGTCACCATTTGGAGAAGACCCGGGCCGGATGTACCGGCGAACATACAACAACAACAACAACATATGCTGTATTCTATTCAAGATTGATGGACTGACAACATCGACTCAAGGTTGAGGGACTGACCACCTCAAACTCCTCCTGTTCTTCACGATTCTCCTTTGTATGGACTGATGAAGCCACTGTGTGGCGAAACGTTTCCTCAATAAAGATACTCAAGTGTTGCATATGTGTCTAATTTACCAACTCGTCGGTTCTTTGAACCATTCATCTACAAGGCCGAGGGACTGATTACCTCATCTTTTGTATATAGTTCTACTGTCTTCATATAATGTCCTAGAATTTGTATTGATAAAACCACTGGAGGGCGAAACGTTTACAATAAAGACACCCAGATGTTGCACATGTGTCTTAATTTCATATTGTCGGTATTGTATACCATTCTTGTACAGTTCTGTTTGTGACTCGATAAAGCCCACTGCGTGGGCGAAACGTTGTCAATAAAGGATCACATTATACTGCTTATGTGTTTATTTTTCCATTGTGTCGGTATTTTATACCATTTATTTCCATTTCATTACTACTGCTCCCTCTGTATTGTACTCTCCAACTTGTCCGTATTTTATATAATTATCAACACAATTTAGTTATCTCTGTATTAGGACTGATGAGGACACTCGTGGACAAACGTTACCTTTAATAAAAAAAAAAGATAAACGTGGCTAACTCCAGACCGTGGCTAACGCGACGGTCTGGAGTTTTGAGACTCTCTGACCGCGGGTTCTAACCCCACCCGTGGTATGGTTTGTTTGTAATCATGTCATTACGATTTCGTGAGTCAAAACAAGATGTTTTAGTGGAGGACCTGTTAATATGATGATTATAATCTCTGCCACGAGAGTAAAGAGCATTGTTAGTGTCAGCAAGACTAACACTGGTGTTGACATGAACAGGTTCATCAGCTGTGTTATGACACATGAGCTGATGCCTTACCTAGTATCGAGAAGAGTGAGAGCCTCGCACGAGACGGAGCGAGCCCTGGATAACCCTCCTATGGTTCTCCTCCTCTCTCGTCGTCTCCTCCTCTCCTCTGCTGCTGAGAATCCCGATTTTCCTCCTCGTCGTCCTTCTGCTTCTTGGCTGCCATCAGGGGATCCAGGAGGCGACCGTCCTGCAAGGAAGACAAGCTGCACTAATGATAATTCTCGTCCGAGGAAGAAAATGTTGTATAAAAGTATCCATCGGGGTTCAGGGAAGGTTCTCCTCCCTCGGCCGGGGTTAGTGCCTGGCTGCTGCTATCACCTCATGCTGACAGTATGCCTAGTTTGTTTGCAGTGTCAGATTACGATGTACGTAGGCAGATCATGCTGTAGGTAGTGAGTATGTTGTCAGGTTATGGTTATATAGTAGTATGTAGTATCAGGTTAGTGTAGGTGGTGTGTATGTAGTGTCAGGTTGGGGTATAGGTGAGTATAATGGTAATCCTGTTTTAGGTGTGGCATCTAGTGTACTCACTTTGTCGTGGTTACTGGGATCGAGTCACTGCTCCTGGTCCCCGCCTCTCAGATACTCACAAAGGCGGCACATAATTAATCCTAGCTTCGTGGGTTGTCACAAATGCTCTTCAAACTGCGTATTGAATTGAACTGAATGTCACCACTTATTCAGTTCGTTCAACTTCCCCACCAGCCTCAGGCAAACGAACACTTCTTAACATCCATGAGACTCATTTGCCTTTAACCTTCATCTTGCCCTCTTGCTCCCGGTCTTCCTGTATTGTCTTTATTCACACATCTTTCCTCTTATCACGGGGACTAGTCTTGAAGCAAATTTATGGAGTTTTTCTAGTTTGTGGAGATGTTCAGGTGCAGGGATCATGCTGATACTGCAGACTCTGATGGGTCACAGTTCACATACAGCGTCCTGAAGGATTCTGCTGAGGTATCTGAATGTTCTTAGTCTGAGCCTCTGTAGTTATTTGCAGTCTCTGGTCCCACCGTCCGTTTTCTGTCTAGTTTACTCTCACCTTTCCCAGTTACTGGACTTCAGGTTCGACAACTAACTGTACGACCATTCACCTACACTACGCGACACTGCTACAGTGCTAGGCACACAGTGCTTGTAATCAACATGAGTGTGGAGCACCAGTCATGACCTACCTAACGTCTCCACCTTGCCACTTACATAATTTATATTTTGTATTAAACAAACTTTAACAAGAGTAGGTACATCCGCAGTGCGCTTTCCTACATTTTTATTTGTTAAATTTCAAGTTCTCAGCGTTTACCATCGTCCCTGGCCTAGTAATACAATATAAAGAAACGAGGAAAAGTCTTTAAAAAAGTATATTAACTACTTGTATATTGTGTAAATCTTTACATGCAAGTGTACATTCAGAATCGTGGTGTTCACCATCTGGAGGCCTGGTCTACGACCGGGGCGCAGGAGCGCTGATCCCTGAAAATATTCTTCAGGTATCCTTGAGGATACCTCTCGTATACCTGTGACGCTCTTTTGAAAGGATTAGTGTAAATATTAAATACTCTATATAAGAAGACCACAGCGGATATATAAATTCGAAGAGTGAGTATATGTTTCAAAATACCCTCCAGAAATGGGGAAAATAATTGGCCAAAATGGGGAAAACAGAAAAAATGCCAGAAGCTGAGCTAGAAGGTTCTGCAACTAGACTCGTTTTACAGCTGAGAAAGATACATTATGAGACACAGACACGACTAACTCAGACGGCATTAATGACCTTCGGTCAGTAGATAGGCTTTAAACTTAAACTATATACAGTACATAGAAGATAATCTACTTTCAGGATTAAATTATTTAAAATACTTGACGCTGGAAGAGCACTGAGGGAAAGACAAACTTGAAATATGGAATTTTTTGAGAGAAGCTGTTGGTGTTGACGACCAACAGACTTACCATTCTCACTGTCATCGTCGTCGTCTTGGTCGTCGTCGTTGTGGTCGTCCTCAAGGAGGGGCTCTGGGTCGAGAACGACTTCTGCATTGTCGTCCTCTTCAACGATGACCTCAAGACTCACCCCACGACGCATGCGACACCTGCCCAGCATCCTCACACCTGTGGCAGGAAGACGCACACCTTGTAGAACAAGTTTTATAAGACAAATCTTTACACGGAGAGCTACGTTATCAAATCATGTTTCACTGTGTAGGGCTTTATTAGGTCGCTCTGTGTCGAGTTTTATAAAGTCATTGTGAGCTTTGTGCCATACTGATGCTGGGGTTGTTACTGGGGATGGTGGACTGGGGTTGTTACTGGGGATGGTGGACTGGGGTTGTTACTGGGGATGGTGGACTGGGGTTGTTACTGGGGATGGTGGACTGGGGTTGTTACTGGGGATGGTGGACTGGGGTTGTTACTGGGGATGGTGGACTGGGGATTCTTACGGGAGATGGTGGTCTGGCTTGTGTTTCTTGGGGTGGTGGGTTAGGGATTTTTTTTTAATTGAACGACACAGTTTTGCCAGACCTCGGGCTATTACTGGGGTTGGTGGGCTGGTGAAGTTAGTGGTGGTAATGGGTTGGGGTTGTTACTGTTAGGGTGGTAGTACCTCCCTGGATAGTGGTGGTGAGGGATGTGTCACATCCTGGTGGAACAACACAGGAAGTGTATTAGTATTCTCTGTCAGATCTCTGTTATGTTAACGCCTTCCCCATTACCCTCCACGGCGCCTTTGTTATTGTCAACAACAGCACCGTTGCCCATTGACTTACGCGTCGGTCTGGAGTTTTGAGACTCTGATCGCGGGTTCTAACCCCACCCGTGGTATGGTATATCTTGCAATTCCCTGTGGTTACTTGCCTATCCTTGTAGCTATCCAGCAAGCCTGGCCACATCCCCACTACATATCACAGCAGTTTTAAATCATTTAGACACCAATAGCTGCACCATTTCTGGCTATATTGAGTCTGAACTAACATCAACAAGGATGCTGGCGCAGTTCAGTGAGCTTCCTAGCACCAGCCATCTGGTATTTACCTCTGACGCTGCCACACCATTAGTTAACAATTTGGTAGGTATTGTGTCCGTCTTGCAATTAACGGACGGAGGATCGAACCTACACCATTCAGTGTTTTGAATGGCCCACACTTTTACCGCTAATATATTTCCCACGAATGTAATTATTTTCTATCCTCTGTACCATGACTTGTTTCCCTGGTGTTAGAGTAACCAGGTCCGTGGTCAGAATGCGTTGTTGACTGATCAGCCAGGAATCACAACCTGGCTGATCAGGTACTTGTAGCAAGTAGTGATACAGTTCTCTTGTTAATATGAGCTTTTACATAAAAGAAACCTTTTTGCTAAATGTATCTCGCTAAAAAATAAAATTTATTATTATTAGTACTTATTAATTACCTTGCAGCAGGTGTTGTAAATACCTGTGAGCATGTACAACATTGTTAATGTCTCCTGTGATTACAAGAGCCAGGTAAAAGGTGTCTTCCAGCAGTGTCATGGTAAGAGGAGCGCCCTTCATGCTTCTCTACATCTAAGAAATGGCTGCCATTCCTCTTGTATCAGACCTAATTACCTCTCATGCCCCAGTTGTTTGACCCCCACGGATTTAGCGTTTCCTTATTAATACAATAAGACTAACGAACAACGGGATGTGTGTTGTATTCTCTTCCTGGTGTTTTTTCTTTCTTATAGTTTTACATAGAGTGTTGCATTTGTTGCGAGTTACCAAGAGCTTAGAGATGCAGCAACACCGTACTCTTCAGCACTTTAGACTCGCTGCTAGCAGTACGAGGCAGAGTCTCAGTAATAAACACCGTACTCTTCAGCGCTTTAGACTCGCTGCTAGCAGTACGAGGCAGAGTCTCAGTAATAAACACCGTACTCTTCAGCACTTTAGACTCGCTGCTAGCAGTACGAGGCAGAGTCTCAGTAATAAACACCGTACTCTTCAGCACTTTAGACTCGCTGCTAGCAGTACGAGGCAGAGTCTCAGTAATAAACGTGAACCAAGCCGTTGCTGCAGCCGTCCTATGAAATAAATTTCAGCTAATGCTGCCACATTAGTTAGGATTTTCATAATTACAACACTCGTGAGCCAGCTTTAGTGTACATGTTCTCAAATTAATGCATAACAACGAACCTGCACCAGAAGCCTTATTAATGTAGCTTATTATTTTTTTTTTTGGTTTTGGAGTCCAGCCAAGTTGTTAAAGTTTGGAGAATTTGTCTTTGTATTTTGTACGTGTTTTGGCTTCTTTATCTCTCGACGATATTGTTTGTATTATAAGGCGTTTGTTTACTGTTTGCCAGATGTCATCAGAGTAAGAAGTTCAGCACCACTAGGCACGGTCCTAGCACCTTTAATGTTTCTCACCCTCATAGCAAACACTAGTCACTGCTTCGTATCATCCTTTACAGACAATGCTGAAAAAATAAGTCTCTTCCCTCAGTAGAAGACAGAAAAATTAGTCGAATATCAGTTTTCTAATAGGCAAATGAAAATAACATGGTATTCAGTGGTGACAAATTTAGTTTGCTTAAATATGGGATGAATGAGACTCAAAACAGAACACAAACAGACCATCTCATTGAAAATAAACAGGTAAAAGACGTGTGAACAATAATGTCAGTTATATCCTTTACCGAACACAAAGTAAAGCAAATGCAATAAAGATCAGATAAATGACAAGGTGGATAATGAGAATTTTCAAAACCAGATAAATCTCACTAATGATGGTACAGTTCAAGTAACTTGTGTTTTCACGTCTAGAATATTGTTCTGTGCTCACAGCTCCGTTCAAGGCAGGAGAGATATCAGAGCTGGGAAATGTACAGAGATCCTTTACTGCTAGCATAGTCAGTAGAGCATTTAAACTGTTGGGAACACCTCATAGTACTTGAGGTGTACTCTCTGCAGAGAAGAAATACAATACACCTGGAAGACATACGAAGGCCAGGTCCCAAATCCAACCCCCTACACACACGCACACGCGCACACACACGCGCACGCACGCGCGAGAGGAGAGGTTTAAGGGAAATCGACCTGACGACACTGGAGGACAGGAGAGATAGGGGGGACATAACAACATATAAGATACTGAGAGGAATTGACAAGGTGGACAAAGACAGAATGTTCCAGAGATGGGACACAGCAACAAAGGGTCACAGTTGGAAGTTGAAGACTCAGATGAATCACAGAGATGTTAGGAAGTATTTCTTCAGTCACAGAGTGGTCGGGAAGTGGAATAGTTTGGGAAGCGATGTAGTGGAGGCAGGTTCCATACATAGCTTTAAGAAGAGGTATGATAAAGCTCATGGCGCAGGTAGAGTGACCCAGTAGCGGCCAGTGAAGAGGCGGGGCCAGGAGCTATGACTCGACCCCTGCAACCACAACTAGGTGAGTACACACACACACACACACACACACACACACACACACTCGCATAACTTACTGGAGTAAGAGAGATATGAGGAAGGGTAAAATTAGTACAATGAAAAGCAGGGTCACCATGAGCACAAGAAGAGAACACTGTGTCATTATCCTTAGTTCATGAGTGTTCAACCTGCTATCACCAGCAGATATCAGAATTATTGTCAGAACAAGTTTAGAAGTATTCAAGAGGAAAGTGGATCACTACCTCTGCCATCCAGGATGTGATGGCTATGTGGGTCAGTAGATCGCTAACAACAACAACCTGGTTGACCAGGTAAACAAGAAGCATGACCTAGGGCCGGGCTCCGAGAGTAGAAAAACTCTCGAAACTCGTATAAGGCAAAGGTATATCAAAAGTGCTGCGGGTGTTTTTGCCATGTAACTTATAAACAATAGGATAGTCCCACACAGCAGGTGTTCTCACAATGTAACTAACATGTGCAATAAGGTCTCCTCATACTACTTGGTCCAAGGACTAGACTGCAGGTGTTTATACGATGTCACTATCATGTAACTCTCGTATATGATATATGGTATCGAGTATCTGGCGAGACGGACGAGTCAATGGTTGAGACTCCTCTGGGTTGATGATAGGAGCATCACTGAGACGAAGACTAACAAATTGGATGTTTTATGTTGCTTAGCGCACACTGGTGTGAAGACCAGGTGCTTAAAGATGTCTGGGTGCTGGAGAGCTGCCTTACTCCAGCCCCAGCATTGTGCTGCTGGGGGAGGATACTTATGGTAGGTGTGGGTGGATGGGTTCGAGTTATGGAAGTTGTGGTGTGAGGTGTTGGAATGGGTGGTAAACAGGGGTGGAAATACAGTGGTAGCGCACAATCCTTTCAATACAACGTTTCGCTCAGAGGGTCTCTGCTACCAGTGTCTTTATTTCAACTTGTCGGGTTTTGTGATTGTTTACCTGGAGGTAGGGGGGGTTAGGTTGTTAGTAGTGGTATGGTGGTAATAGGGGGTTGAGAGTCCTTGATATAGAGTATGGGTGGAGTGGTGGGTGTTAATTGTTAAAGCAGTGGTGGTGGTATGGTGGGGTTGGAGGGAAATTGCAATGCGGGTTTTAAGTGTGGTAACATACAGGACTGGTACTAAGGTCCAGGTGACAGTAGGTAGTTTTCTAATTTATTAGGGAGTGGGAGGACGTACCTAAGGAGGGTGTGTAAGGTAGTTTTGATAGTTTTTATGGAGAATCCAAGAACATGTTGTAGCCAACATGATCTTGGATGCTCTAAAGTCACCATCTCGGAAACTGATTTTGCGAGTGATTAGCAGAGAAAAACTGTACTGTTTTTTTTTTTAACAATTATAAGATTGTAAGGAGATGTTTTAGAGGGTGTTAGGGTGTTCGTAGTGGAGGGAGGGAGGAAGGGGCGAAGGAATACCCACTCGTGGCACCCCACCTCTCATAAGAACATAAGAACATAAGAAAGGAGGAACACTGCAGCAGGCCTGTTGGCCCATACTAGGCAGGTCCTTCACAATCCGTCCCACTAACAGAACACTTGCTCAATCTAATTTTCAATGCTACTCAAGAAATAAGCTTTGATAATTCTATTTATTCATGTGGAGTCCCACTCAAATCCAACCCTCTCACTCATGAATTTATCCAACCTAAATTTGAAACTACCCAAGGTCCTAGCTTCAATAACCCTACTAGGCAGACTGTTCCACTCATCAACTACCCTATTTCCAAACCAATACTTTCCTATATCCTTTCTAAATCTAAACTTATCTAACTTGAATCCATTATTGCGGGTTCTCTCTTGGAGAGATATCCTCAAGACCTTATTTATATCCCCTTTGTTAATACCCTGGTGCTTCGGCTCCCTCAGCACCCTAGTGATGGACCAGGTGCTTCGGCTCCCTCAGTACCCTGGTGATGGACCAGGTGCTTCGGCTTATTCAGTGCCCTGGTGATGGACCAGGTGCTTCGGCTTATTCAGTGCCCTGGTGATGGACCAGGTGCTTCAGCTCCTTCAACGCCCTGGTAATAGATCATGTGCTTCGGCATATTCAGTGCCCTGGTGATGGACCAGGTGCTTCAGCTCCTTCAGTACCCTATTTTATAGTGCCCTGATTATCAAAGCATATTCCATGGATGGAGTAGGTGGGTTGGATAGGAGTTTTTGTTTGTGGGATTGGTTTTGGGTTTTGCCTAGTGTGGATCAGTTGGCTTGATGCAGTGTTCCTTATTTCTGTGTTCCTGTGAGTGAGAGGGGTTGGTGCTGTACGGGACTTGCACAGTTGTTGGGGGGGGAGGGGTGTTAATAAGAACATAAGAAAGGGTGTTAATAAGAACATAGGTACAGTCGATTTCCTGTGAAACTGACCCCCCTCCCTTCCCCTCCCTCTCTCTCACGGTTTTGTATCCGGCTGGGAATTGTGCGTTTATTATCCTGAGAATATCGTCTTCACAATAGCCACTGCATCAGTGTTTTCCTCTCCCGCTTCTTTCATGACTTCATCTTTCTTGGTGACTTCATCTACATTACAACATTCTGATTCTTGTAGCTTGTTTTCTGGACACACTAATCTGTGTGTGTGTGTGTGTGTGTGTGAGAGAGAGAGAGCACACACAACATACACAACACACACAACACACACACTTGCCTCTAGGGCCACAGTAATTAGAGGACTTTAGTTACAGTAAGGAGGGGGGGGGGCAGCCACAGTTTTGGCCTAGATAATAGCCTGAATATTTCATCCTTGACATTCTTTTATCTAACAAAACATTTCGCATTCATACATGTCTCGTGACGAATGCCAGACATTCTTATCATTCAGCCAAAAGTATATGCAAACTTTCACGTGTATTTCGGGAAACATGATGAATTATGAATACAGAATATAATGTTAGTTTATACAGTAAATTCAGGTGTTGGTGTGAGTGTTGCTAGTGGATTGCTATAGTTATCGTGTGTTGACAAGTGTTGAGACTTGATTTTTGTGTTGCAGGTTGGTGTTACTGCTTCCTGATGTTTCCGTTGTTATGGTGATGCACTCGTTGCTATGGTGATGGTGTCATTGCCATGGAGATGCTGTGGCTCTTATAGCGACGTAAGTAATATACAGGTCAGAGGGGCCAAAGCTTTCTGTTTTTACGTTAAATATAATAGTGCCTTACTGCGGGAGTAGGAAAACACTCGAAACTTGTCACAGGTATATCACAGCCTTTGTCACAGTAATGTGAGATGGAAACCTGTTAAACGTTTTGCACTCTGGCAGGAGTGCGGATCAGTTCTTCCTGTCTCGTGACTATGCAAGGTGACAGGTAAATTTAACACTTCTGGATTTCCTTTTATTTTATATATACTTTGCTTCCCTTTGTATTTTAAATAGTTTTATTCAGGTTATGTTTTGTTTCCAGGTTAGTAGGATTGTAGATCAATAAAACCAGGCAGTGGGCAGGAGCCCCTATGCCAGCCTATCAAGCATAATACTATTGTTTTCTCTCCTCTCTTCTGTTTCCCCCTCTTTTTTTTCCTGGTTCTGCTGGGTTGTGTTAGCCTCCAGGTGTTTGGTCAATCTGATGTTAACTGCTTTCTCACTTGAAGGTGTTCACTGTTGACTGACTGCCAGGGAGCTTCTGCCACTGTTGACTGACTGCCAGGGAGCTTCTGCCACTGTTGACTGACTGCCAGGGAGCTTCTGCCACTGTTGACTGACTGCCAGGGAGCTTCTGCCACTGTTGACTGACTGCCAGGGAGCTTCTGCCACTGTTGACTGACTGCCAGGGAGCTTCTGCCACTGTTGACTGCCAGGGAGCTTCTGCCACTGTTGACTGACTGCCAGGGAGCTTCTGCCACTGTTGACTGACTGCCAGGGAGCTTCTGCCACTGTTGACCGACTGCCAGGGAGCTTCTGCCACTGTTGACCGACTGCCAGGAGCTTCTGCCACTGTTGACTGACTGCCAGGGAGCTTCTGCCACTGTTGACTGACTGCCAGGGGGCTTCTGCCACTGTTGACTGACTGCCAGGGAGCTTCTGCCACTGTTGACTGACTGCCAGGGAGCTTCTGCCACTGTTGACTGACTGCCAGGGAGCTTCTGCCACTGTTGACTGACTGCCAGGGAGCTTCTGCCACTGTTGACCGACTGCCAGGGAGCTTCTGCCACTGTTGACCGACTGCCAGGGAGCTTCTGCCACTGTTGACTGACTGCCAGGGAGCTTCTGCCACTGTTGACTGACTGCCAGGGAGCTTCTGCCACTGTTGACTGACTGCCAGGGAGCTTCTGCCACTGTTGACTGACTGCCAGGGAGCTTCTGCCACTGTTGACTGACTGCCAGGGAGCTTCTGCCACTGTTGACTGACTGCCAGGGAGCTTCTGCCACTGTTGACTGACTGCCAGGGAGCTTCTGCCACTGTTGACTGACTGCCAGGGAGCTTCTGCCACTGTTGACCGACTGTCAGGGAGCTTCTGCCACCACTCAACTGTGTTTAATGTATTTGTGGTTACAGACAAAGTCTTAGCTCCTGGACCCGCCTCGTAACTTGCTACTTCCTCATAGGCGCATTGTCTGTCATTCTTGAAGCATGTAAGTGGCATGTCTCGGCTACTATTTCCTGCACTTCATTTCACATCGTGATCACTCTGATTACACTCTGACTCGGCATCTTTAACTTCCAACTGCGACCCTTGTGTACCTATTCCCAGCCTCTACAAAAAACATATCCCTGGCCACTCCATGGCTCTTCTATCCTCTAATATAATCAGGTTCACTTCCTGCAGCCTCTCCTCTCTTATCTCTGGCATTAGTCACATTGCGTACCTCTGCACTTTCTACACCTGCTTAACATGCTTTGTCACGTGAGGGCTCCATGCTGGTACTACGTACTCCAAGATAAGCGTGTGTGTTTGTATGTGTGTGCATCTCTCTCTCTCTATCTCTATCTCTCTCTCTCTCTCTCTCTCTCTCTCTCTCTCTCTCTCTCTCTCTATATATATATGTATATATATATATATATATATATATATATATATATATATATATATATATATATATATATATATATATATATATATATATATATATGTATGTTAGGAATTCGCAAGAGCAGGCGAAATATTCACAAACACTGATCTCTGGCCGACGGAGACTCGAACCTACGAACCTCATTTTTACAATGCATTGTAAAAATCTCTAGTTGTGTCGATGCATGCAGGGGATGAGATGAAAAGCTGTAAGCCTCCTGCCTGAAAGCTGGCTGCCTTGGAATAACGTCTAGCGAAAGCTGGATGCCAAGGTATTGGACCAGTGTGGTACGGTCGGCAAAGCACTGCGTACCTTGTCATGAGGTTCGTAGGTTCGAGTCTCCGTCGGCCAGAGATCAGTGTTTATATATATATATTACATGTGTGCGCGCGAGCACTTGGACACTTTTTGTGACTGAATCTGGAGGGAGGAAGGTGAGGTTGAGTCTGGAGGGAGGGAGGAAGGTGAGGTTGAGTCTGGAGGGAGGGAGGCGAGGTTGAGTCTGGAGGGAGGAAGGCGAGGTTGAGTCTGGGAGGAGGTTGAGTGGAGGGAGGAAGGCGAGGTTGAGTCTGGAGGGAGGAAGGCGAGGTTGAGTCTGGAGGGAGGAAGGCGAGGTTGAGTCTGGAGGGAGGAAGGCGAGGTTGAGTCTGGAGGGAGGAAGGCGAGGTTGAGTCTGGAGGGAGGAAGGCGAGGTTGAGTCTGGAGGGAGGGAGGCGAGGTTGAGTCTGGAGGGAGGGAGGCGAGGTTGAGTCTGGAGGGAGGGAGGCGAGGTTGAGTCTGGAGGGAGGGAGGCGAGGTTGAGTCTGGAGGGAGGGAGGCGAGGTTGAGTCTGGAGGGAGGGAGGCGAGGTTGAGTCTGGAGGAGGGAGGCGAGGTTGAGTCTGGAGGAGGAGGAGGCGAGGTTGAGTCTGGAGGGAGGAAGGCGAGGTTGAGTCTGGAGGGAGGGAGGCGAGGTTGAGTCTGGAGGGAGGGAGGCGAGGTTGAGTCTGCCCTGCCCTCACCTGCCCTGCCCTCACCTGCCCTGCCATCACCTGCCCTGCCATCACCTGCCCTGCCATCACCTGCCCTGCCATCACCTGCCCTGCCCTCACCTGCCCTGCCATCACCTGCCCTGCCATCACCTGCCCTGCCATCACCTACCCTCACCTGCCCTGCCATCACCTGCCCTGCCCTCACCTGCCCTGCCATCACCTGCCCTGCCCTCACTTGCCCTCACCTGCCCTGCCATCACCTGCCCTGCCCTCACTTGCCCTCACCTGCCCTGCCTCACCTGCCCTGCCATCACCTGCCCTGCCATCACCTGCCCTGCCATCACCTGCCCTGCCATCACCTGCCCTGCCATCACCTGCCCGCATCAGCCTGCCATCACCTGCCCTGCCATCACCTGCCCTGCCATCACCTGCCCTGCCATCACCTGCCCTGCCATCACCTGCCCTGCCATCACCTGCCCTGCCATCACCTGCCCTGCCATCACCTGCCCTGCCATCACCTGCCTGCCATCACCTACCCTGCCATCACCTGACCCTGCCATCCACCTGCCCTGCCTCCACCTGCCCTGCCCATCACCTGCCCTGCCATCACCTCCCTGCCATCACCTGCCCTGCCATCACCTGCCCTGCCATCACCTGCCCTGCCCTCACCTGCCCTGCCATCACCTGCCCTGCCATCACCTGCCCTGCCCTCACCTGCCCTGCCATCACCTGCCCACCTGCCCTCCTCACCTGCCCTGCCCTCACCTGCCCTGCCATCACCTGCCCTGCCATCACCTGCCCTGCCCTCACCTGCCCTGCCCTCACCTGCCCTGCCTCACCTGCCCTGCCTCACCTGCCACCTGCCCTCTCACCTGCCCTGCCATCCCTGCCCTGCCCTCACCTGCCCTGCCCTCACCTGCCCTGCCCTCACCTGCCCTGCCCTCACCTGCCCTGCCCTCACCTGCCCTGCCCTCACCTGCCCTGCCATCACCTGCCCTGCCCTCACCTGCCCTGCCCTCACCTGCCCTGCCCTCACCTGCCCTGCCTCACCTCCCTGCCACTGCCCCCACCTGCCCTGCCCTCACCTGCCCTGCCCTCACCTGCCCTGCCCTCACCTGCCTGCCCTCAACCTGTCTCTGCCTCACCTCTTTCCTACCTGCCCTGCTACCGCCCCCTTTACTCTCCCCAACAAGTCTTGCTCACTTTTTAAACTCCCTCTGAAGTTATTTTTTTCGTACTCAGTTGTACTCACCTAATTGTGGTTGGAGGGGTCGATTCATAGCTCCTGGTCCCGCCTCTTCACTGGTCGCTACTAGGTTCACACTCCTCCATGAGCTTCATCATACCTCTTCTTAAAGCTGTGTAAGGTACCTTGCCTCCACTACCTCACTTTCCAGACTATTCCACTTCCTGACGCGCGCGCGCGTGTGTGTGTACACTTGTGTACGTACAAACTCAGAGTTATAGACGAGTAAGACACTGGAGTAGGTGTTAGGTATTTACTGTTGAAAGTTCTGTTTGTTCAAGTTGCTTCACTCGTACGCAGAAGTGACTAAATATTGCAGACAGCAGAAGCAATGGAGAGGTTCCTTAGCTAAGTTAAAGTAGTAGTTCTGAGGTGGTCAGTCCCTCAGTCTTGAAGGTGTGAGGTGGTCAGTCCCTCAGTCTTGAAGGTGTGAGGTGGTCAGTCCCTCAGTCTTGAAGGTGTGAGGTGGTCAGTCCCTCAGTCTTGAAGGTGTGAGGTGGTCAGTCCCTCGTCCTGGAAGTGTTCTGTTTCATTTTGATCAGAATGGAGCTGATGCATGTGTGTCGACCGTAATTCTCGAGATTATATATATATATATATATATATATATATATATATATATATATATATATATATATATATATATATATATATATATATGTATGTATGTTTGCAAATTTGACGTTTTAAAAAAGAAAAGCTGAGGAAAATACTTACAAATTAAATTAATACATAAATACCTGGATAATCTTGTGAATTTATAGCAGAGAGTTAAGAGATTATGATGACAACACTTGGAGGCTCTTGTGTTGTTGACAGTGTGTGGAGGAGCCTTGTTACGTCACTCACCCCGACAGTGTGTGGAGGAGCCTTGTTACGTCACTCACCCCGACAGTGTGTGGAGGAGCCTTGTTACGTCACTCACCCCGACAGTGTGTGGAGGAGACTTGTTACGTCACTCACCCCGACAGTGTGTGGAGGAGACTTGTTACGTCACTCACCCCGACAGTGTGGAGGAGCCTTGTTACGTCACTCACTACAACCACCATCACTGCTGCAACACTTGTTAAACAAAGCACTCGAGGGAGTCACTTGCAGGAGCAGGAGGGAAGCAACTGCTCTTGATGCAAGGAATTAAACTCTTTTGCCTTTGGATCAAACCTGTTTATCTCCTATTCCCCAGACACTGTAGGAACTCTTAATAGTTAAGCACTTCCTCAGTAAAGTAATAATAGAGGTGGTTCATTGTTGAGGTGGGGAACTCTGTGTGAGTGAGGGGGGGGGTGACGCTTTTGTTTAACACTGCTCTTAACTTTTGTGTCTTCGCCTCCTCCATGGTTTTGCATGTTGGTTTTTCCAAGGTGGTGAATGTAAACACCATTGTCACCATTTAAATTCTTTACTTGTTGCTGGTTCTGGGGATCGTTGCCCCCGCTGCTTGGTCTCTGACTGTGTCTGTACCTGTCACCGATTCGAGCGCTTTTCAACCCTACCAGTTCGATCTTTAGCCTCTTCAAGCAGGCTGTTGCTGTTGGCGGACTTCTGGCCCATACATCCATCACAGCCTGGTTGATCTGTCACTTGGCGAAGGTAGTGATCCAGTTTTCCCCTGAAAACTTCTCCTTCTGGCAATATTTCTGATATCTGCTAGTAGCAGGTTGAAGAGCCTTGGACCACGCATGTTGAGACATTATCTTAGTATACTCATCGCATCCATGCTTTCACTGGACTTATTTTACATTTCCTTCTATATATCTCACTGATTTGTGCACTTGGCTCTCTGATATCTTGTGTGTGTGTGTATTGTCAGACTTTCCCTCTTCTTCATTTAAGAGATTACATTCAAAATACTCTGAGGTGTTCCTTTTAGTTTAAATGCTTTGACTGTGATGGTAGTAAAGGATCTCTGTACATTTCCCAGCTCTGATCTCTCCTGCCTTGAACGGAGCTGTGAGCACAGATCAATATTCTAGACGTGAGAACATAGGTGATTTACATGTTCCATCGGTCGAGTTATTTCTCATATCTTGAAAGTTCTCACTATTCACCTTGTCACTGTCTGTCCTCTAACATATCTAACTTCATTGTTCCCACGTCTTTTACGGTATAATTTGTGTGTGTGTGTGTGTGTACTCACCTAGTTGTTGCAGGGGTCGAGTCATAGCTCCTGGCCCCGCCTCTTCACTGGCCGCTACTGGGTCACTCTCCCTTCGCCATGAGCCTTATCATACCTTTTCTTGAAGCTATGAATGGATCCTGCCTCCACTTCCTGACCACTCTGTGACTAAATAAATACTTCCTAACATCCCTGTGATTCATCTGAGTCTTCAACTTCCAACTGTGACCCCATGTTGCTGTGTCCCATCTCTGGAACATTCTTTGTCCACCTTATCAATTCCTCTCAGTATTTTATATGTTATCATGTCCCCCCTTTCTCTCCTGTCCTCCAGTGTCGTCAGGTCGATTTCCCTTAACCTCTCCTCGTAGGACATACCCCTTAGCTCCGGGATTAGTCTTGTTGCAAATTTTTGCACTTTCTCTAGTTTCTTTATGTGCTTGGCTAGATGTGGGTTCCTAGCAGGTGCTGGATACTCCAGTATGGGCCTAACGTACACAGTGTACAGGGTTCTGAACGATTCCTTATTAAGATGTCGAAATGCTGTTCTTAGGTTTGCTAGGCGCCCGTGTGCTGCAGCAGTTATTTGGTTGATGTGCGCCTCAGTAGATGTGCCTGGTGTTATACTCACCCCAAGATCTTTTTCCTTGAGTGAGGTTTGTAGTCTGGCCCTCTAGACTGTACTCCGTCTGCGGTCTTCTTCGCCCCTCTCCAATCTTTATGACTTTGCACTTGGTGGGGTTGAACTCCAGGAGCCAATTTCTGCACCAGTCCTGCAGCCTGTCCAGATTCCTTTGTAGTTCTGCCTGGTCTTCGTCCGATTGGATTCTTCTCATCAACTTCACATCATCTGCAAACAGAGACACTTCGGAGGCTATTCCTTCCGTCATGTCGTTCACAAATACCAGAAACAGCACCGGCCCTAGGACTGACCTCTGTGGAACCCCACTCGTCACAGACGCCCACTGTGTGTGTGTGTGTGTGTGTGTGTGTGTGTGTGTGTGTGTCTGGCTGTCAGTATGACACAGCTGATGTACAAAGATACATCTCAACTTGTGTGTTAGTTGCTATTGATAACCTTCTTGCATCCTCCTCAGCTCTCTTCTGCACCACCAGCCCTCTCCTCTTCCCCAGCCCTCTCCTCTTCCCCAGCCCTCTCCTCTTCCCCAGCCCTCTCCTCTTCCCCAGCCATCTTCTGTACTCTAGCTCCCTCAAATTCTCACAATTATCGTCATCTTACCCCCTTTTCTCTCACAATATATCCGAGGCTAACATTAAATGATAATTACTCATGTTAAGTTATTTGAGTCTTAACCTGTATTTATGTATATTTTACCTCCAGTTACCAAATTATATGAAAGAACGGCGTACGTTTGGCAACGGTGAAGACGATGGCATCTCTTAAATAGTTAGAAAGCTCACGATGGTTGATGAGGTTTGAGAGTGGTGGTAATAAAGCCTGGGACACAGCAGTGTTGTAGGCTACTGCAGGAGGCGCAGGAGAAGGCAAGAGTACAGTAAGGTTTAACCTGAGCCTGGGATGAACACTTTTACTGTTATTCTTACCAGCACCACTATCACCAGCACCACTATCACCAGCACCACTATCACCAGCACCACTATCACCAGCACCACTATCACCAGCACCACTATCACCAACACCACTATCACCACCACCACTACTCCACCTGCGCCGCCACCACCGCTCCACTAGCGGTGGTGCTGGTTGTCTCTCTCTCTCTCGGTGGTCTGGTGGCTAGAGCTCTCGCTTCACACACGGAGGGCCCTGGTTCGATTCCCGGCGGGTGGAAACATTTCGACGTGTTTCCTTACACCTGTTGTCATGTTCACCTAGCAGCAAATAGGTACCTGGGTTGTAAGTCGACTGGTGTGGGTCGCATCCTGGGGGACAAGATTGAGGACCCCAATGAAAATAAGACAGTCCTCGATGACGCACTGACTTTCTTGGGTTATCCTGGGTGGCTAACCCTCCGGGGCTAAAAATCCGAAGAAATCTTATCTTCTCTCTCTCTCTCTCTCTCTCTCTTCCTCTCTCTCTCTTCCTCTCTCTTCCTCTCTCTTCCTCTCTCTTCCTATCTCTCTCTCTCACTCTCTCTCTCACTCTCTCTCTCACTCTCTCTCTCACTCTCTCTCACTCTCTCTTCCTCTCTCTTCCTCTCTCTCTCTCTCTCTCTCTCTCTCTTTCTCTCTCTCCTTCTCTCTCTCTCTCCTTCTCTCTCTCTCTCCCTCTTCTATGTTCATTTTCTCAAGATCTTAACCTTAATTCCCCCCGAGTGTTAAATGTTTTATGTCACTTCTCAGCTATTGTACACATTCATCTCACGTCTTCAAGTGTTGTATATATATACACACACATACATTTCACATAATAGGTATTGTATATATTACTCGCACACGAGATATTGTATACATAAGCCAGACGTCAGATATTTTATACACCTGCAATATGTACATCAGTAAGAGTGTAAACTCACCCAGCCTCTGCATCTTCACTGCCTTGGTCTCCTGTTCAGTGATCAAACTTTACACTGCATCTTATGTAGCGTAAGTTGTGTCGGTACACTCACACTGCTGCTGTGTCTACTCGCCTCACAGTATATGCTAGTAACTAGAGATGTATATAAAACATGGGCTCATTTCTCTCGCTGGCTTGAACGTACATAGTGTTAAGGCTCTTCAGTACAAATCGATAGATGTACAACACTATTTTAGCATCGCTGGGTACTGTAATTTTGGAACAACTCTGTTTTTGTTTACTCAGTTAACATAAGAGTTAATGTAGAGTTTAGGGGTAGGGCAGCTACTGGCTTTCTACGACAGCCTGATTGATCGAGGGAGCCACTATAAGGCTTGGCCCAGGACCGGGCAGCGGGGCCGGTGACAAGTAGTTTCATTCCATCATTTTTAATCGCACGTTAATTAACACTAATATGAATGAGGATGAGGAAGCTGGGTACTTCCTTGGTGTAGCAACAACCTAACTGATCAAAGATCGGGGCGAGATTAGCGGACGGAGATGCACACGGGTTTAGTGGAAGGTTGACACGGTCAGTGTATAGTATACACTTTTGCATCACAGTGGGTAGTGGGCACTCTGGGCTCGCTTGACACAGAGAGGGTATATGTGTTGCCCTGGGTGTGCTTGCAAGGGTCGAGCTATGGTTCCTGGCACCGCCTTAACTCTTCTCGCCAGATACACCAATTACTGAGTTGTTGCGCGGGCGTGTGCGCTCACGAGATGGTCTGAGTGAGACTGACAGTGTTGAGTTGGTCTTACTGTGATGATTACAGTTACCTGTGTCGTCACACCCTCCCACTTCTCTCCCAGGCCACACTCTGTGGCCACACCTTCCTTCAAGCTGGCCACACACTGGCCACACTCCCAAGAACAACCACCAGGATACACACTAATTGTGGTAGTGACCTAGGTGAGTCTTATCAAACTTTCATTTTCTAAACTTCAAAAAGAATAACTTCAGTAAGTTTTTCCAAAGTTTATTTCGCTTGTCTACAACTTTTATTTCCAGACCACTTGCTAGCATTTATGGTCTTATGTTCTTATTGAATCCAATTTTCCGCTGCGATGAGAAGACAAGTTGCATAACAACCTTTCATTATGGCAACGTTTCCCTCATGATAAAGCGCCACACACAGCGAAACGTCGTCCCAGTAAATGTTTATGAAACGGGCATAATTTTTTTTCCACAGGGTGAAACTAATCACAGGTTTTGAACTGGTAATGTTCTCCCTTGTGGTGTGCTCTGAGGGCCGCCTGGCGCTGCTGAACTCTGGCTCTGTGCCATGATATTGAGCCTTCCCTTTCTTGGCTTGAGTGCTCAACTAAACACGTTATTTAATAATTAGGTAAAGTATTTTGTGAGTAATTGTCTTAATGACTAGTGATCTTCATTAATATTAACTAAGCAGTTTGTATTTAATAACCAGACAATAAGATATGTGGTCATTAAGACTTCAGTGAATACCACTACTTTAAGGTTTTGTTTGTCTTCTGGTTTGTGCTTGTGTGTACTCACCTATTTGTGGTTGCAGGGGTCAAGTCATAGCTCCTGACCCCGCCTCTTTACTGGTCGCTACTGGGTTCTCTCTCTCTGCTCCATGAGCTTTATCATACCTAGTCTTAAAGCTATGTATGGATCCTGTGTGCGTGCGTGTACGTACGTATGTGCTCTCTGTCTGTGACACAGTTACTAGCACAGTGCCTCAGTGAGGTACAGACAGCCAGGTGGTGCTATAGTGTTCATTCCGCCTCTGGCTACATTTTCTACACATTCCTGTAATAAAGGTCAGGCGAGGAAAGCTGCACAGCTCATTTCATGGGTAATAATGTGTATGTTCAAAATGTACTGTACTTCACAACTAGGCCAGGAGCCAGGACTCGACCCTCCACAAACACAAATCGATGAGTGCAAATTGGGAATGGAAACGAGACATTGTTTTGGTACCTTCTGGATAATTGTAAAGTCCGGAACGTGGCGAAACGTCGTCTGGTTTCCACTTGTACTTTGTGGATTAGTTGTAAATTGTTCCATCCACGGTATTATGGATTAGTTGTGAATTGTTCCAGTTAATGTATTGTTTATGACCTAGCCTTGCATATTATTATTATTATTTATATGGCGGTCTAAACACGTAAATCACTCAGAGCCTGGCCCAAGGCCGGGCTATGAGAAAAGAAAAACTCTCGGAACTCATCAAAGGTAAAGGTATATTGTTATGCTCAGTATACAGGCATCAGTATATGATATACTGTCATGTTCTGTAACCATCACCTCAAGTCGTAATGAACGACTGCCAGTGAATTATAGGAACAATACCAGGACCACGGTTCGAATCCCCCTAAAAAATTTTATTCCTACTCTCATACTCAGTATACAGGCATCAGTTTATAGTGTACTGTCATACTCAGTATACAGGCATCACTATACTGAGTCATACAACACGAGGGCAGCACTATAACTTCCTGACATACTCTGTCAACCTGGTGAATCCGGATTCTTGTTTACAGAATGAGGCTCATTTATCTAGTCGGTGATTTCTCCAGTGGAGCGCTTTATCGCGGCGGCGGACGCCTGCCCAACCAATTTACCGAAACATTGGTTTATATCGTGGACCAGTTTATCTAGTGTTTACTGCAGTGTGTGGTGTGGGTTGCCCACTGTTGTGTAGTTGATTACTGCAGTGTGTGGTGTGGGTTGCCCACACTGTTGTGTAGTGTTTACTGCAGTGTGTGGTGTGGGTTGCCCACACTGTTGTGTAGTGTTTACTGCAGTGTGTGGCGGTTGCCCACACTGCTGTGTAATTACTGCAGTGTGTGGGGGTTGCCCACACTGCTGTCTAGTGATTATTGCAGGTCCTGGGTTGCAGGATGGTGAATTGTGAACCTTGGGTTTTCAACCTTACTTAAGAAAGCAGTCTTACTACTGAGTGTTGCTAGTATAAGGCTGATAACACTAGTACTAGAAGTAGCTCTAGTCAAAGGTTTGATAACTAACACCCAGGCTCAGTTGTTTTCATATGTTTCAGCTCCTGGGTTCAATTTCACAGGTTCAGGTGACTCATGTTTAATTATTTTTCACAGGTTCCAGAACCCAATTTAAATTTTCACAGGTTCCGACACCTAGTTTCAATTTTACAGGTTCCAGCACCTTGGTTAAATTTTCACAGGTTCCAGTGACCCAGGTTCAATAATTCCCGCGGGTTCCAGCGACCATCCTATAAACTGAAGTCTCCGCCTCTGCCTTAATTGTGCTATTAAAAATCCTTCCCTAACGATGGCGTTGATAACCACAACGTGAGCCATGCTGCTGGCTACCCGTGTCACAGTCAAGTTATAGCTCCTGGCCTCCACTATTAAAACTATGTACACGCTGATTCTATAGGAAATAAAAAATAATTTTACGAACTTCTTACTGCTTATATGATTTTCCCTTGAAAATAATAATGATAATTCTTGATTCAATATCTGTATCATTTGTGTGTATGGTAGTTTGTCGAAGGTCCTTGAAGTCTAGGGATATGGTGATTGTGGTAGTGGTTGTGGTGGCTGAAGGTGTGGTGGTTGGAGTTGGGGTAATAGTGGGTGTTTGGAGGTGGTGGTGGTGGTGGTAGTAGTGGTTGGTGGGGAGGTGATGGTGGTAGTTGGTGGAGAGGTGGTGGTTGGGGTGTGGTTGTGGAAGAATAGGTGGTGGTGGTGACCCCACCACACCTGTCCACCAGAGGTAATGAGACAACACGTGTCTAGCAGTTGCAATGAGACAGACGGTGGTTAGCGGCACTCTGCACCTGCCAGGGTCAACAAACTTCCTGGCATCACAGCTGCAGTGACACACATCCTAGCTGACGCTGCCGTCACCACCACCTGCAGCATCATCACCACCACCAACATATCAACCACCATCACCATTACTCACTCATCTGTAAACTTCAAAAATATTTACAGACCTTTAGTAAAGCATTTGAGGCAGTAGACCATGATTAAGATTACGATGTTGTTTATTTGGGTTTTAGTAAGTCCTTTGATACTCTCTCACAGAAGTCTGGTAAAGAAAATGGCAGCACATGGTATTTGAGGCAAACTTCTCTTACGGCTAAAGGCATGGCTGCCTAATAGAAAGAAAAGTTTACACGAGTAAGGTAAAATCAGAATGGGAAGCAGTAAGAATTAGCATACTACAAGGGTCAGTTATGGGATCCTCGTTCATAAACTATATTAATCACCAGACGAGCCTGGCCCATGGCCGGGCTCAGAGAGTAGCGAAATTCTCGAAACTCTTCAAAGGTACTTCAAAGGTATGGGAATAAAGAGTAAATTCTCTGACTACACAATAATAGTCATGTTCAAGCGCCTGTCACCACCTCACCTTACACTCCAAACTTATATATATATATATATATATATATATATATATATATATATATATATATATATATATATATTATATATATATATTTAGTTAGTTTTCGTTCTCTGTATTTGATTGAATAAAGTTCTCAGTGGGCCAAACGTCTCCTAATATGTCATAATTGTTGTACTTGTGTCTATCCTATCATCCTTTCTTTCTTAAAACAATTCTTTTCCATTTATTTTCTTCCCCTTTCCCTCTTTGTCCATGCTCACGTCACTTTCCCTTCCCTTCTTTGACCATACTCACGTCATTTCCCCTTCCCCTCTTGCTTATCCTCCCAGACGAATTAGAAGTCCTAATATCACTCATATTGCAAGAGCTGTACCTCCATCACTCTCATGAACGATCCTAAGTGGCACTCCAGAAGGAAGGTGCCAAGCGGGGTTATATATGATGGCTGTTGCTGCTGCTGTTGGTGGTGGTAGTGCTGCTGTTGATAATGCTGTTGTTGTTGTTGGTTGTGGTGCTGCTGCTGTTATTGGTGGTAATACTTGTGAAACAGTCACCACAGCCACTCTTCAGGAGTGGTAATTGTCTACACGCGCTTTACCCGTAGGTCTGGAGATGGCGAATTGAAATAGTATGTGTGTGTGTGTGTTTAAAATATTACATACACACGCATGTGTGTTAAATATGGACGCACCAGCAGCAGACAGGCGCATGGTGCATCATACACGTTACTCTTGGCTAAGCTTCTTCCAGGATTGAGAGCAAATATTTCCCAACCAAACAATAGTTGTAGATGAATGGTTCAGAGAACCGACAAGTTATGAATTAGACACATATGCAACACTTGGGTATCTTTGAGGAAACGTTTCCTCAATAAAGATACCCAAGTGTTGCATATGTGTATAATTCATAACAAACAATAGTTGCCATTAATGTTGCGTATGTGCAGTGGTCGCTGAGTTACTTGTCATGCATCAAGTTGCTTGTTGCCATGCATCAAGTGCCATGCTCATCTCAGATTCGTGTATAAATATTTTATAAATACAGTAACAGAAGCGTGACAAGGTGTTTCACACCAGTATTACAATATAACTGACACTAAGCAGTTACTACACACCAGTACTACAATATAACTGACACATAAGCAGTTACTACACACCAGTACTGCAATATAACTGACACATAAGCAGTTACTACACACCAGTACTACAATATAACTGACACATAAGCAGTTACTACACACCAGTACTGCAATATGACTGGCACTTAAGCAGTTACTGCAGACCAGGGCTCCAGTGTGGCTACCTTGTAAAGTGGCACTAAACACAATGGGGGGAAACAGCTAGGGTGCCAGTGTGTCACCTGCGGATACAAATATGTAACATCCACGTTGGTAGGAGCAGTAAACATTGTTTCAGACTATGGAACAAAACTCTTCTCCAAGCTGAGGGACTGACCACCTCAAAACTAAGTCTTCAAGGGTGATGGACTGATTGTACATAGCATTCATCTTGACTGTGATGTGACGCTTCTTGCTTTGTGTGTGTGTGTGTGTGTGTGTGTGTGTGTTAAGCAGCTTTCTCAGTGTTTCTCACCCTGCCTCTACCTCCCTCCCTCCCCCCGTGTGTACTCATGTGTTTTCTTGTGCACATTAATGTGCACATCAATGTTGACGAGCCTTGATGTTGTTAAAAGGCTCTGGAGTCAAGAAGTTGGAGCTAACGTCAATTTCGTCAGATCGTACCTGGTTACCTCCCATTCCCAAGTTGCTACATAACTCTTATATGTTTAGAGTTTCCCAATAATGATACTAATACTGATAATACTAATACTGTGGACGGGAGAAGGTGATGTATGCACGCACACATGCGGGTTGAAGGGTGGTGGTAGTAGTGGTGTTAGCAGTGGTGGTGGTGGTGGTGGTAGTAGTGGTGTTAGCAGTGGTGGTGGTGGTGGTGGTAGTAGTGGTGTTAGCAGTGGTGGTAGTAGTGGTAGTGTTTAAGGGGCACGTAAGTTCCCCCGTCTTCTAATAACGTTCATTTTTCCACTGTAATTTACCTTGTCCATAATTATTATCGCATTTGCTTTGTCTGTTTCGTAAGGTGAAGTCTAGGACAACTTAACAAATCTTTGAGGATAATTGTGTTGTAGAGGTGTGAGCAAAGCTCAGACCTCTACAACACAAAGTACTTCCATTGTTCTTTCTGGAAGTAAGAAGAGAAGAATACATGATAATATATACGTGGAAGATTCTTGTAGATGTATTGACTAACCTGCACTATGTTGCAACAACTTACTGGCGATGTAAATGGTGGAGACGACCCTCAAGTTGAAGACTGAGACGACCCTCAAGTTGAAGACTGAGACGACCCTCAAGTTGAAGACTGAGACGACCCTCAAGTTGAAGACTGAGACGACCCTCAAGTTGAAGACTGAGACGACCCTCAAGTTGAAGACTGAGACGACCCTCAAGTTGAAGACTGAGACGACCCTCAAGTTGAAGACTGAGACGACCCTCAAGTTGAAGACTGAGACGACCCACAAGTTGAAGACTGAGACACTTGTACAACATTTAGGAGTCATTACTGTGGAAATATTTCACTAGCCAGTGGCTTCTTCAGTCCAATATAGAAAACGGTGGAAGGTGAAGAGGAGTTTGAAGTAATCAGTCCCTTAGTCTGGAGTTGATGTTTTCCGTCCAAATGTTGCACAAATATGCAATTATTCAACTTGGTGGGGAGGAAGATATGGAAGAAAGAGTGTAATAAACCTAGGGAAGATAGCATGGTGAACACGGGTAACAGTAGAGAACACTGTGTCAACATCCGTAGACCAAGACTCTTCAACCTGCCACCACCACATAGAAATATTGAAGCGACGAAGATAAAAGTTTTAACGAAGCTGGACAGCTCTGTGTTACACGTTCTGGATCAGGTGTGTTGTGATGGCTGTGGGGGCGCCTGCAGGACGCTGCCACAAACAACCTGGTTCACCAGGTGGGAAGCCTTACCTCAGGCGGCTCTGCGGGTGTAGAAACCTGTCACAGGTACAGCAAAAAACAAGGAGGGAGCGAGGAAGGGATAGAAAGAGTGAGAGGGAGGGGAAGAAGAGTTCAAGACAGCGGCCACAGCAGTTTATAACCATGTAAAATTAACAGTTTTCATGTAATTGTGAGAGAGAACACGTGAACGTTACTTAACTGTCCAGGAAGCTCCTGAAGGAACCACTCACTTCCCCCTCTCCCTCCCTCTCCCACACACCTCACGCCCTACTCTTCCTTCTCACTCGTTTTCTCCTGATGGTAATACACAAGCTGTGTAAATAGTGGACCAAACACCGTAGAGGTTATACCCATTGCATAGGGCCAGACTAAGCATTGGTAATAAAGGCACGCAGAACATACAGCTCTGTCATAGAGCTGCATCCTGACCCACACTCTCACCATGGAGAGTTTATACTCGGTAACAACACAGCCAAGCAGCTGCAGCAGTACGATCAATTATAACAGCAACCGCAGTAGCAGCTTCATTTGTAACAGCTGCAACAGCAGCTGTAACGGTTAATAAACACAAGGTGTTGGGACTGGTCTATAACTAACTCGTGGTCCTGGACCGGTGGACACGTGGTTCCCGGCTAACTCAGTGGTCGTCGTCGTCAGCGGACTCGTGGTCACCCTGTGTACTGATGAACTTAAAAACTAAGACCAACTAGACAATTTACCGTTGTGATGATGGTGTGGTGCCCGTGCAGTGGGCACGCTTGCCCACTGATGCCCACCTCCACCACAATTCTGCAACAACAACAACAACAATAATAATAATAGTAATAATAAATTCTGTAAAGACCTTACATTTGTAAATATTTATATAGTAGAAATGATGCTTCACTTTGTAAAGAGTATCTTAAAAAAGATGCGAGTGGGATCATTACTTATACACGTTGAAATTACCTTGGGGAATGTCTTACTAATAACAAGATGCACCTAATTACCTTGGGGAATGTCTTACTAATAACAAGATACACCTAATTACCTTGGGGAATGTCTTACTAATAAGATACACCTAATTACCTGAGGGAATGTCTGTTGTGCACGGCTGTGGTTGTGCACAACTGTGGTTGTGCATTGTTGTGCACGGCGGTGACCGACTAGAAGCACATTTGGTGGCGGAAATAATGAGTTTTTTTAGATGAAGAGTGTGAACTTGTGTAATGTTGAGAAGAGTCATCAGTACAGTTAGTATGGCACAGTAGTCATCAGTATAGTTAGTATGGTACAGTAGTCATCAGTATAGTTAGTATGGTACAGTAGTCATCAGTACAGTTAGTATGGTACAGTAATCATCAGTACAGTTAGTATGGTACAGTAGTCATCAGTACAGTTAGTATGGTACAGCAGTCATCAGTACAGTCAGTATACTGAACAAGTCTCAGTCTTGAGAGATTTCCTCTCCACAACATCAGCCTTTAGGCTTTGGTGAGGTCTGAGGTTCGTGCCTAAGGTTAGAGGCCTCTTCTTTGGAAGAGGTGCCCCACTCTTTGCAGTGTGTCACTCTAGCTCCACTCTCCAACCAGGGTGCTTGCCTAAGAACCCAACATATCTTTCCACATAAATGTTGGGGATATTTCCTTTTTCGTCTAAATTTGCTGAGATTTACGGCCGATGAGATAGAATTTGAATATATTTTTCGTTAATGTGGATACCTTTACTTGCTGTGTGTTTGTGTATTATGTAATACGAGAGTGAATTAGTGAGAACAGTAGCAGCCTGATAATGAGAGTATCAATTTGATAATTTTAAAAACTAAATATATGTGCAGCTTTATAGATCAAATATTTCTGAATTCTGGCATCCTTTGTGTGTATGTATGGACACACACACACACACATACACACACACATACACACACACACACACACACACACACACACACACACACACACACACACACACACACACACACACTACAATCATCCAGTAATTTACACTGAATCTCTAATAAACCTTTACTCTGCTGTCTCAAGAAGACACTTATATACTGGTCAAGACGTTAAGGAAACGTTTTACCACTTGTGACGAAATGTTTAATGTGTGTGGTACCTCCAGCCTGCTTAGTACCATCATAGTACTTCCACCACTCTGCTGGTACCATCATAGCACTTCCATCACTCTGCTGGTACCATCATAGCACTTCCATCACTCTGCTGGTACCATCATAGCACTTCCATCACTCTGCTGGTACCATCATAGCACTTCCATCACTCTGCTGGTACCATCATAGCACTTCCATCACTCTGCTGGTACCATCATAGCACTTCCATCACTCTGCTGGTACCATCATAGCACTTCCATCACTCTGCTGGTACCATCATAGCACTTCCATCACTCTGCTGGTACCATCATAGCACTTCCATCACTCTGCTGGTACCATCATAGCACTTCCATCACTCTGCTGGTACCATCATAGCACTTCCATCACTTTGCTGGTACCATCATAGCACTTCCATCACTCTGCTGGTACCATCATAGCACTTCCATCACTCTGCTGGTACCATCATAGCACTTCCATCACTTTGCTGGTACCATCATAGCACTTCCATCACTCTGCTGGTACCATCATAGCACTTCCATCACTTTGCTGGTACCATCATAGCACTTCCATCACTTTGCTGGTACCATCATAGCACTTCCATCACTCTGCTGGTACCATCATAGCACTTCCATCACTCTGCTGGTACCATCATAGCACTTCCATCACTGTGCTGGTACCATCATAGCACTTCCATCACTGTGCTGGTACCATCATAGCACTTCCATCACTCTGCTGGTACCATCATAGCACTTCCATCACTTTGCTGGTACCATCATAGCACTTCCATCACTTTGCTGGTACCATCATAGCACTTCCATCACTCTGCTGGTACCATCATAGCACTTCCATCACTCTGCTGGTACCATCATAGCACTTCCATCACTCTGCTGGTACCATCATAGCACTTCCATCACTCTGCTGGTACCATCATAGCACTTCTATCACTTTGCTGGTACCATCATAGCACTTCCATCACTCTGCTGGTACCATCATAGCACTTCCATCACTCTGCTGGTACCATCATAGCACTTCCATCACTTTGCTGGTACCATCATAGCACTTCCATCACTCTGCTGGTACCATCATAGCACTTCCATCACTCTGCTGGTACCATCATAGCACTTCCATCACTCTGCTGGTACCATCATAGCACTTCCATCACTGCTGGTACCATCATAGCACTTCCATCACTCTGCTGGTACCATCATAGCACTTCCATCACTCTGCTGGTACCATCATAGCACTTCCATCACTTTGCTGGTACCATCATAGCACTTCCATCACTCTGCTGGTACCATCATAGCACTTCCATCACTGCTGGTACCATCATAGCACTTCCATCACTGCTGGTACCATCATAGCACTTCCATCACTCTGCTGGTACCATCATAGCACTTCCATCACTGCTGGTACCATCATAGCACTTCCATCACTGCTGGTACCATCATAGCACTTCCATCACTCTGCTGGTACCATCATAGCACTTCCATCACTCTGCTGGTACCATCATAGCACTTCCATCACTGCTGGTACCATCATAGCACTTCCATCACTGCTGGTACCATCATAGCACTTCCATCACTCTGCTGGTACCATCATAGCACTTCCATCACTCTGCTGGTACCATCATAGCACTTCCATCACTCTGCTGGTACCATCATAGCACTTCCATCACTCTGCTGGTACCATCATAGCACTTCCATCACTCTGCTGGTACCATCATAGCACTTCCATCACTCTGCTGGTACCATCATAGCACTTCCATCACTGCTGGTACCATCATAGCACTTCCATCACTGCTGGTACCATCATAGCACTTCCATCACTCTGCTGGTACCATCATAGCACTTCCATCACTCTGCTGGTACCATCATAGCACTTCCATCACTGCTGGTACCATCATAGCACTTCCATCACTGCTGGTACCATCATAGCACTTCCATCACTGCTGGTACCATCATAGCACTTCCATCACTGCTGGTACCATCATAGCACTTCCATCACTTTGCTGGTACCATCATAGCACTTCCATCACTCTGCTGGTACCATCATAGCACTTCCATCACTGCTGGTACCATCATAGCACTTCCATCACTTTGCTGGTACCATCATAGCACTTCCATCACTGCTGGTACCATCATAGCACTTCCATCACTTTGCTGGTACCATCATAGCACTTCCATCACTCTGCTGGTCGAAGTCTTGTGTAACGTGACCTGTATAGGGATGTTGCCGTTTGTTTCATGTTTAGTACAAGACCTTGATATCATCTTCAAACATTATATACTCATAGGAACTTGTAAATAATAATTGATACTTGAGAGAGGTGCATGGCACTTCAACTGGCACTAGTTTGAGTGCCAACGCTCTGTCAGAGAGCATTCATAAAAGTTGACAACATTGTTGGGTCACGTACTGAACGTGTATGCGCGCGCAGGCCGTCAGTATGTGCGTATTTTGTCTACACATCCGTGTGTATTTCGTGAATGTGTCTGTGCGCGCACGTGCTAGCGCACATACGCGTGTCTATGTGCGTGTCCATGTTAAATCTCAGTACTGTTAATGGTTCATGTAACGCTAACAGGCGACAGCTTCTGTGTCCCCCGCAACAGATCCGTTGTACACAGAGCTGTGATAACGGTAGCAGCAGACGTAAACAGGAAGTGAATATTGTTATGGTCATATAACAATCCCCTGCCTTCCCTTACCTTCACTCTCGCCCACCTAACCCCTTTGTACTCTCCCTTTACCACCCCTCTCCACCCCCTTATGGTGGCACTGTACTCAATAAATTCAAGGTATAATACCGACAAGTTGACGACTAAAACACTTGTGCAGCACAGTTATCTTTAGATACTCAGGTGTTGCACTCTCATAATTTTTAATATTAACCGGCTAAGTAACTATAATTCTAACTATAATTTAGTTTTAGCCAACTTTCTCGACAAATCGTCTGCTTGGTTAATTCAACGTACCTTAAAGGCACAGTGTGTGGGTGGTGCCGAGGCTGGCACTACCCAGGGTCAACACTGGTGACAATAGTGCCATCACTGCAACTCCACGTCCGTCACTCCCAAGGCAGCACCTCTCTTCACCATCTCAGCCAGCCTCTCTCCACCCAGTGTCTCGCATCATGTGGCGCTGAAGGCCTGGAGAGGGATGGTGGAGATGCTTGACGAAGTTGTTTGCAAGAACTCAACTGACGGTGCTCACGGGGCCTTTAATTTTGTTTCTAAATTAACATTATCAGGTACGCAGATATTTTGCCCAACACTTGAATACTTCCAGCAGGTACTAGAGTGTCTTATCACAGCATACAACATTCCAGCAGGTACTGGAGTGTCTTATCACAGCATACAACATTCCAGCAGGTACTGGAGTGTCTTATCACAGCATACAACATTCCAGCAGGTACTGCAGTGTCTTATCACAGCATACAACATTCCGGCAGGTACTGGAGTGTCTTATCACAGCATACAACATTCCAGCAGGTACTGCAGTGTCTTATCACAGCATACAACATTCCGGCAGGTACTGGAGTGTCTTATCACAGCATACAACATTCCAGCAGGTACTGCAGTGTCTTATCACAGCATACAACATTCCGGCAGGTACTGGAGTGTCTTATCACAGCATACAACATTCCAGCAGGTACTGGAATTCCTAACGCATTTTCCCCTGGATGTGACCCACAGTAGTGGGCTAACACACGGATACCTATTTTTCCTGTTAGGTGGGCAGGGGCAGCGGGGGTTTAAATAAACATACGCAAATAACTTGCACATAGAAGAGAGGAGCTTACGACGACGTTTCGGTCCGACTTGGACCATTTACAAAGTCGTGTGACTTTGTAAATGTTCCAAATCGGACCGAAACGTCGTCGTAAGCTCCTCTCTTCGATGTGCGGGATATTTGTGTATCGTTCCAGTCACGGTATTGTCTTTTTTATTATTTAAATATACATGCCCAATGTTTCTCCATGCCAACCAGGGAAGTGAACCCAACAGCTCGCGATTGCGAGCTTAGTGCTCGGCTTGGTAGCCTGGAATTGAGGAAAGGTGGAGGGGAACTGGAGTGGAGGGGGTTGGAGGGGAACTGGAGTGGAGGGGAACTGGAGTGGAGGGGGTTGGAGGGAACTGGAGTAGAGGGGTTGGAGGGGAACTGGAGTGGAGGGGGTTGGCGGGGAACTGGAGTAGAAGGGGTTGGAGGGGAACTGGAGTGGAGGGGGTTGGAGGGGAACTGGAGTGGAGGGGGTTGGAGGGGAACTGGAGTGGAGAGGGTTGGAGGGGAACTGGAGTGGAGGGGTTGGCGGGGAACTGGAGTGGAGGGGTTGGCGGGGAACTGGAGTGGAGGGGGTTGGCGGGGAACTGGAGTGGAGGGGGTTGGCGGGGAACTGGAGTGGAGGGGGTTGGCGGGGAACTGGAGTGGAGGGGGCTGGAGGGGAACTGGAGTGGAGGGGGCTGGAGGGGAACTGGAGTGGAGGGGGTTGGAGGGGAACTGGAGTGGAGGGGGTTGGAGGGGAACTGGAGTGGAGGGGGTTGGAGGGGAACTGGAGTGGAGGGGGTTGGAGGGGAGCTTGGATTGGAGCGAGGGAGGGTGCTGCGGAGTACGCACTGATGGCATCACATGTTGTCATTGTTAATTTATTGCATAGTGCCACTGCTGGCACCCTGCACTGTGATGAAACACTGACCCACGACCTCCCCTCCCACACCCTTCCCTACTACACACACACACACACACACACACACGCGCGCGCGCGCTCGAATACCTGAATAATACTAGGCGGAAATAAGACGAAGTGTACAATTCAGCAGTGACGAGTGGGGTTCCTCAAGGGTCAGTACAAGTCAGCAGGGTGACGAGTGGGGTTCCTCAAGGGTCCGTACAAGTCAGCAGGGTGACGAGTGGGGTTCCTCAAGGGTCGGTACAAGTCAGCAGGGTGACGAGTGGGGTTCCTCAAGGGTCAGTACAAGTCAGCAGGGTGACGAATGGGGTTCCTCAAGGGTCAGTACAAGTCAGCAGGGTGACGAGTGGGGTTCCTCAAGGGTCAGTACAAGTCAGCAGGGTGACGAGTGGGGTTCCTCAAGGGTCAGTACAAGTCAGCAGGGTGACGAGTGGGGTTCCTCAATGGTCGGTACAAGTCAGCAGGGTGACGAGTGGGGTTCCTCAAGGGTCGGTACAAGTCAACAGGGTGACGAGTGGGGTTCCTAAAGGGTCGGTACAAGTCAGCAGGGTGACGAGTGGGGTTCCTCAAGGGTCAGTACAAGTCAGCAGGGTGACGAGTGGGGTTCCTCAAGGGTCAGTACAAGTCAGCAGAGTAACGAGTGGGGTTCCTCAAGGGTCAGTACAAGTCAGCAGAGTGACGAGTGGGGTTCCTCAAGGGTCAGTACAAGTCAGCAGAGTGACGAGTGGGGTTCCTCAAGGGTCAGTACATGTCAACAGGCTGACGACTGGGGGTTCCTCAAGGGTCAGTACAAGTCAGCAGGGTGACGAGTGGGGTTCCTCAAGGGTCAGTAAAAGTCAGCAGGGTGACGAGTGGGGTTCCTCAAGGGTCAGTACAAGTCAGCAGGCTGACGAGTGGGGTTCCTCAAGGGTCAGTACAAGTCAGCAGGGTGACGAGTGGGGTTCCTCAAGGGTCAGTACAAGTCAGCAGGGTGACGAGTGGGGTTCCTCAAGGGTCAGTAAAAGTCAGCAGGGTGACGAGTGGGGTTCCTCAAGGGTCAGTACAAGTCAGCAGGCTGACGAGTGGGGTTCCTCAAGGGTCAGTACAAGTCAGCAGGGTGACGAGTGGGGTTCCTCAAGGGTCAGTACAAGTCAGCAGGGTGACGAGTGGGGTTCCTCAAGGGTCGGTACAAGTCAGCAGGGTGACGAGTGGGGTTCCTCAAGGGTCAGTACAAGTCAGCAGGGTGACGAGTGGGGTTCCTCAAGGATTTCCACGCATGTTTATAAATGACATCTGCCAGAATTAAATAAACTATGTATTTTTTTTCTGAAGATAGTAGGGAGAAACAGGGAAAGGCTTCCAGCTGACTGGCAGCCTTCTAACGCTGCAGACGTTTAGAATTTAATACTAAAAACAACATTGAGAGCGAATGAGTTATATTCATGGGGAAGTGTTATATCTATATGGGTCATGCAACTCTGCTGTGGTTGCTGCTGCTGCTGCTACTGCTGCTGCTACTGCTGCTGCGTTCAACACTTACTGTTAGTTTTACCTCATCTGTGAAGCCATGAGGAAACGTGCATATGCTGTATGTCAGCCTCTTACAACCAGTTAGTTGAACCTGCCTTGAGGTCACTAGCCCTGGTCGTCTCCATTAAGTCTCCTTTCTCTGTTTGGTGGTCGCCAGTCCTGGTAGTTTTCTTTGGTAACTAGCCATTGTCGTCTCGTGTTGTAGTCTTTTGTAATTTGTACGTCTTCCGTAGTCGCCAGTTTTGGTTATTTACTAGACTAGAGAACGTAGCTTCAGTTGTCGACCTGACGAAGAGCCTCTGTTAATACGTTTGTGAATACAGTATCTACTAAAGTACAGTATCTACTAAAGTACAGTATCTACTAAAGTACAGTATCTACTAAAGTACAGTATCTACTAAAGTACAGTATCTACTAAAGTACAGTATCTACTAAAGTACAGTATCTACTAAAGTACAGTATCTACTAAAGTACAGTATCTACTAAAGTACAGTATCTACTAAAGTACAGTATCTACTAAAGTACAGTATCTACTAAAGTACAGTATCTACTAAAGTACAGTATCTACTAAAGTACAGTATCTACTAAAGTACAGTATCTACTAAAGTACAGTATCTACTAAAGTACAGTATCTACTAAAGTACAGTATCTACTAAAGTACAGTATCTACTAAAGTACAGTATCTACTAAAGTACAGTATCTACTAAAGTACAGTATCTACTAAAGTACAGTATCTACTAAAGTACAGTATCTACTAAAGTACAGTATCTACTAAAGTACAGTATCTACTAAAGTACAGTGACAACTATTCAGGAACCATCTTGACTCGCTACATATTTCCTTTCACAGCCCAACATTTTCTGTAATCTACTCCTTTGGCTCTTGTTAGTTTCTTGGAATTAGTCTCTTTAGCTGCTCCATTGTAGACAGCCTATGCTGCCTGTTAGTTTCATATCTCACGGCACTACGGTGCTGCCCTCTGTAGGCCTGTTGAGGTCAGTGGGACGCTATGCCCACCTGGTCTCAACAGGCCTACAGAGGGCAGCACCGTAGTGCCGCGAGATATGAAACTAACAGGCAGCATAGGCTGTCTACACCATTCTTTATTCGTTGCTGTCAACAGCAACAACCTGGTCGACCAGGCAAGCCAGGCAGATGGTCAGGCTGCAAAAGTAAAAAAAAATCTTTAAACCGTTCACAGGTGTTACCAGCTCTTGGTCTCTGGAGTTCCGGTCCTTTGGTTTATTCCAGGTCCTGACTCTTCTTCTGTTCATTGGTTCCCGGTATGTTCCACTTCGCGATTCATCCATTCCTCTCCATGATCCAGTTGCCGCCTGGCAGGGTCAGTGCCACCTCCCGCCGCCTGGCAGGGTCAGTGCCACCTCCCGCCGCCTGGCAGGGTCAGTACCACCTCCCGCCGCCTGGCAGGGTCAGTGCCACCTCCCGCCGCCTGGCAGGGTCAGTACCACCTCCCGCCGCCTGGCAGGGTCAGTACCACCTCCCGCCGCCTGGCAGGGTCAGTACCACCTCCCGCCGCCTGGCAGGGTCAGTACCACCTATCGTATGACGTCTCGGCATACTATACAACTCTATAGACTGAACAGACAGGTGGTACTGGATGAATCTATACAATAGCAAACACATTATAACTTTGAACTGATCAAGATTAATCTTACTCTCGCACTTCTTGAGTTAATGGTACTTAAGAGAAATTTAATGGATCTAGATATAACGGATTACATATAAATTACAATTTGCAAATTTGATCGATCAATCGATATGTATTCATGTATTCTTCGGCTTCTGAGGAAGAATAAATATTTACAGGGAAGAAGTTTTAACAGGAAAGATAAACTCGGCTAACACGGGTTATACTGTTAAAACTCAGAACTCAGAGAGAACTTGAACACACAACAATCTTGCTAGATACTGGAAATCTAATAACAAAACACACAGTCAAGCCTGGCAGGGTCAGTACCACCTCCCGCCGCCTGGCAGGGTCAGTACCACCTCCCGCCACCTGGCAGGGTCAGTGCCACCTTCCGCCGCCTGGCAGGGTTCATATAATGGTTCATTATTTGACATTATCACCAGTGGCAGTGTTGCACGAGTCTTGCAGTGTTATCAGGGTGCAACACCCTGGCTCGCCACTACTTTACCAACCTTTTCTTTACTTTATTTTTACTTCATTATTATTCACTAGTGGGTGGTTATGCAGCCTAACTTTATTTTAATAACGTTCATTTTCTGACGCGGTTCTCAACGTCATTTTGTCACGCTAAACTGTTGTTAGCAGTAGACTTGTAGAAGTTATCTGTTGTCAGACACCCTGGTGCTGGTGTGTCACACACCCTGGTTATGATGTGTCAGACACACCCTGGTGCTGGTGTGTCAGACTCACCCTGGTGCTGGTGTGTCAGACACACCCTGGTGCTGGTGTGTCAGACACACCCTGGTGCTGGTGTGTCAGACTCACCCTGGTGCTGGTGTGTCAGACTCACCCTGGTGCTGGTGTGTCAGACACACCCTGGTGCTGGTGTGTCAGACACACCCTGGTGTGATGTGTCAGACACACCCTGGTGCTGGTGTGTCAGACTCACCCTGGTGCTGGTGTGTCAGACACACCCTGGTGCTGGTGTGTCAGACACACCCTGGTGCTGGTGTGTCAGACTCACCCTGGTGCTGGTGTGTCAGACACACCCTGGTTATGATGTGTCACACACCTTGGTGCTGGTGTGTCACACACCCTGGTTATGATGTGTCAGACACACCCTGGTGCTGGTGTGTCAGACTCACCCTGGTGCTGGTGTGTCAGACACACCCTGGTGCTGGTGTGTCAGACTCACCCTGGTGCTGGTGTGTCAGACACACCCTGGTGCTGGTGTGTCACACACCCTGGTTATGATGTGTCAGACACACCCTGGTGCTGGTGTGTCACACACCCTGGTTATGATGTGTCAGACACACCCTGGTGCTGGTGTGTCAGACACACCCTGGTGCTGGTGTCAGACACACCCTGGTGCTGGTGTGTCAGACACACCCTGGTGCTGGTGTGTCAGACACCTGGTGTGGCTGCATCAGACAGGCATCATATAAATGGTACAAAGTACCCCTCAGGTTATGTGAGGATGACTTATACTAATGTGATGCTGGTGATGGAGACCTCAACACTTCAGGTGTCTTTCAAATAAGTTATGTGAAGGACACCTGATAGATGTTTTGAGGAGTCAACGCCCCCTCGCGCGGTCCCAGCCCAGGACTCCTGGTGGACCAAAGCTGATCACTTGATAACTGATAACTTGTAAAACGCTAAATTTATCCGGCAAGTCAAGGAAAGGTCTCTGTCACATGACTGACAGCTTGTCCAAGCGGATCATCATGCGACTGACAGCCGCGTCACCAGAAACATTAACATGTTTTCCCTGACAAACAAAACATCGCCTCCGGGTACAACCTGCTCCATCTTGCTTAGTTTTGTGAAGTGGCTTTCTACGTCAATTTCTTGACGTTTTTATTTTCAAATCCCGTTTTCTTAATTTAAAGTTAGGTTACGTTGTGTTAAGTTAGTTTAGGTTAGGTTACGTTGTGTTAGGTTGCGGAAACCTATACAAACTTGTATTAAACCTAACTAAACAAATTATAAAAATGCCTCAGTATGTTTGGCAATGAGGTGACCCAAAGAAAAAATTAACATTTTAATCTTCTCTGGGGACAGTGACGGGGGCGACGACCCCCCAAAACCGTCTTCAGGGTAAACGTTTATTCAAGAATGGCTGCCTCGTAAGAGCACTTTATCCAAAGTCGATGGACCACTAAATTTTGTTTTTCTCCTCTCCCTGTATGCCCTTATTCTATTTCATTATTTAATCCTACCCTGTTGCCTCTTCCTCGTCCCATTATTACCATCCGTGTAATCAACAATGCTCACTGGATAAGACACATGTGCAACACTTCGGTATCTTTATTGCCGATTTTATTACAGTAAAGATGGCAGTGTTGCACATGTCTTATTCATCAACTTGTCTGTTTTGTTTACCATTCACATAATTCTCAGTTCTCTCAAGTGTCACTGAGAGACCTTGTCTTCTGCTGCTGCTGCTGCTGCTGCTGCTTCTCTCTGGACTGCCGGGGAAAGTAGTTAACAGCCCTGTGTGTAATTGTAGAGGACGAGATAACTACCTCTAACTAGGCTGTTTAAGAACGCCAGATTGTTTCCTTGGCCGCAGTGGCGGTGAAAGCCAGCCTTTACAGTCTGGTTGGCCAGGATTTACAGTGGCTGGCCAGGATTTACAGTCTGGCTGGCCAGGATTTACAGTCTGGCTGGCCAGCTTATCACAGTATAAAAATAAGTTTGAAATTAAAATCCCAGGGTTTAGAATATCACAACACGGTAGCTGGAACAGTTCAAACTACGGTGGCTGGAATAACGACGACAGTGCCACGTCCTTCAGTAAATTAAAACAACTGTGCCACGTCCTTCAGTAGCTCTCACTTTAGGATGAATCTCGTAGAGGGAGTTTCGGTCCTTCCAGGATCATTATCAGGTCACAACAGAGTTATGAATTTGGTAGGGTGTGTAAAAGAAGAAAATTGAAAGTGAATATAGGAAAGAGTAAGGTGATGAGGATAACAAAAAGAATAGGTGACGAAAGATTGGATATCAGATTGGAGGAAAGTATGGAGGAGGTGAATGTATTCAGATATTTGGGAGTGGACGTGTCGCGGATGGGTCTATGAAGGATGAGGTGAATCATAGAATTGATGAGGGAAAAGGGTGAGTGGAGCACTTCGGAGTCTGTGGAGACAAAGAACCTTGTCCATGGAAGTAAAGGGGAATGTATGAGAGTATAGTTATACCAACGCTCTTATATGGGTGTGAAGCATGGGTGATGAATGTTGCAACGAGGAGAAGGCTGGAGGCAGTGGAGATGTCATGTCTGAGGTCAATGTGTGGTGTGAATATAATGCAGAGAATTCGGAGTTTGGAAATTAGAGGAGGTGCGGGATTACCAAAACGATTGTCCAGAGAGCTGAGGAGGGGTTGTTGAGTGGTTTGGACATGTAGAGAGAATGGAACGAGACAGTGACTTCGAGTGTATAAATCTGTAGTGGAGGGAAGGCGGGGTAGGGGTCGGCCTAGGAAAGGTTGGAGGGAGGGGGTAAAGGAAGTTTTGTGTGCAGGGCTTGGACTTCCAGCAAGCATGTGTGAGCGTATTTGATAGGAGTGAATGGAGGCATATGGTTTTAATACTTGACGTGCTGTTGGAGTGTGAGCAAAGTAACATTTATGAAGGGATTCAGGAAACCGGCAGGCCGGACTTGAGTTCTGGAGATGGGAAGTACAGTGCCGGCACTCTAAAGGAGGGTGTTAATGTTGCAGTTTTATAACTGTAGTGTAAAGCACCCTTCTGGCAAGACAGTGATGGAGTGAATGATGATGAAAGTTTTCTTTTCGGCCACCCTGCCTTGGTGGGAATCGGCCGATGTGTTAATAAAAAAAAAAAATAAAACAGAGTTATGTCGACTCCTTCAACCTTTATAGAATGATTACTTCACCACTGTTCCATGACATTATTCGCCACTCTAGGTGGGACCAGAAGCTGTGATTCGACCCTTACAAAAATAACCCGGTAAATACAGCTAGATAAGTGGTCCACTTATTTCTCGTTGTGTGGCATCGTTTATACCCCTGCCAGAGGGTGTGAATACCCCTGTCAGAGGGTATCAGTACCCCTTTGGAAGGTATTCACTAAACCTGTGAATTATTGGAACAGATTCCTGAACAGGAAATGACACATCACTGAACGGGTGGGGTTCGAACTCATGTCAGAAGTCCTAAACTTCAGACTAGTGGACTAACCACTGAACCACTGTGACCACTGAACCACACAAGCCTGTGAGGCTTGCAACGCCGTTCCGTGATTTGTTTACAATCGTGTTATTAGGATTTCATTATTCAGGAAATTACCTTTGATTATTTAATGTCTTGTTTGTCGGTTCTGTGTTATATTATATATATATATATATATATATATATATATATATATATATATATATATATATATATATATATATATATATATGCAAGACAACCACTATGAAAAAATAGAAGAATTCCAAGCGCTTTCGTGACTACTCACATTGTCAAGGAACTATACAAGGAAACATGACAAGAAGGCTTATAAAGGGGCAGAATACACCTCAGTCACATCACACTAACAAAGACTACACCTCACAGTAGCGTAACAACGCACGACTAATCACTGTCTTTGCAGAGGAGCTCAGATACGACAGCTGAGAATAGTCCTTCCCAGCTGTCACTATCCCAGACCCCTCCTTTAAAGTGCAGGCATTGCACTTCCAAAAAAAAAAAAAAAACTGACAAATTGCCAACAAGTCTTTTTGCTGACACCAAGAACAAAAAAAATACTTTTTAGGATAAAAATACTTAGAAATATGATAGAAATAAACAGATTGCATGAACTTGTTGCCCGAATTTTGGGGGGAATTTTTTATCAAAAGTCTTTTTACTGTATCAAGATTTTTAAATACAACTTTGATATTAAAATTCTTAAGAAAGGAAGGCATATCAACCAAGTTTTCATGGTAAGGGAGAACCAACATATTTTTGGTTGAGGGACAACCAACCTTATTCAACCAAAAATATGTTGGTTCTCCCTTACCATGAAAACTTGGTTGATATGCCTTCCTTTCTTAAGAATTTTAATATCAAAGTTGTATTTAAAAATCTTGATACAGTAAAAGACTTTGATAAATAATTCCCCAAAATGCTGACGGATGTGTCTATAAGATTCCCTGTAAAATATGCGATAAAGTTTATTATGGTCAAACTGGTAAAAGTCTTGAACTAAGATTAAAACAACATAAATATAGCATTAGAACTGGACAAGATTCTAATGCTCTATTTATTCATGTGAGAGACTTTAACCATCCAATTGATTTTCAAAATGCTGAGAAGGTTGTATCAAGCAAGTCCATGGTTGAGAGGAATATAATAGAATCATGTTTCATTAAAAGCAGTTTTGAAAATAATATGAATATTTCTTTTGGTTTATATAAATTGGATTCATTTCTAATTATTAAAATTTGGGAAGAATTTAATGATAAATTGGACTAATCTTAATTCTTGGGAAGAGTTTCAGGTCCTTTCTTATGTTCCTCTTCACAGAGTCGTGAGATGTTACGCTACTGTGAGGTGTTGTCTTTGTTAGTGTGATGTGACTGAGAGGTGTATTCTGCCCCTTTATAAGCCTTCTTGTCATGTTTCCTTGTATAGTTCCTTGATAATGTGAGTAGTCACGAAAGCGCTTGGAATTCTTCTATTTTTTCATAGTGGTTGTCTTGCATATTTTGATATCACCTGTTTACTGTGATCTTTTTGCACATAGAAAGATTAAGGACCCTTAAATTACATTCACTTGTAAGATGTAGAATGAGGGGAGACATGATCGAGGTATACAAGTGGAAAATGGGTATTAACAAAGGGGATATAAATAAGGTCTTGAGGGTATCTCTCCAAGAGAGAACCCGCAATAATGGATTCAAGTTAGATAAGTTTAGATTTAGAAAGGATATAGGAAAGTATTGGTTTGGAAATAGGGTAGTTGATGAGTGGAACAGTCTGCCTAGTAGGGTTATTGAAGCTAGGACCTTGGGTAGTTTTAAATTTAGGTTGGATAAATTCATGAGTGAGAGGGGTTGGATTTGAGTGGGAATTGCACATGAGTAAATAAAATTATCAAATCTTATTACTTGGGTAGCATTGAAAGTTGGGTTGAACAAGTGTTCTGTTGGTGGGATGGAATGTGAAGGACCTGCCTAGTATGGGCCAACAGGCCTGCTGCAGTGTTCCTCCTTTCTTATGTTCTATGTTATTATATATATATATATATATATATATATATATATATATATATATATCGTGCCGAATAAGTAAAACTAGCAACGAACTTCTTGCCGAATAGGACAAGCGAAAATTTGTGTATGCAATAATTTCGTAAAAATCATTTTGAACCTAACGAAAAAAAAATATAGTTTAAACTTGTATAAAATATATTTAGTTGGATTCAGCTAAATTAAATTCCGCTTGTTATAATAAGATTAGGTAAGTTTCCTAAGGTTCTTTTGGTACAAGATCATTAATTTTTATATTAATATAAATGAAAAAATATATCTTTAAATGTATAAGAGAAAATTTTAGAAAGACTTAATTTTAAACGAGTTCTTGCTAATTGAGCAGTTTTACCTATTCGGCACGACATATATATGTCGTGCCGAATTCTGTCCTCATAATTCTTTGTTTTATCAGTTTAAAAGTGTGATTCAGGCTAGAGATGTGACCCCTTCAACCGTACTAGTTAATGCTGTATGAGATGGTTATGGCCATAGACCAGGTGTGGCCAAGAGATGGATGGAGCCACGGGCAGGATGTCCAAGGGCCGGATATGGCCAAGAGATGGGTGTGGCCAGTGCCCTTCATATGCCCCGCCTCTCCAGTCAGTGTTATCTTGCCCTCAATTTCTCAATGTACATTGAGTCACGGGCTGACACAAGTATAAAACATTTAACGTGAGCTGCGGAAGTTCCACTTACGACCACGTTAATGTAAACTGTGGAAACTCCACCTGCCAAGACGGTTTTTAGTTCTAAACTTCAAGATGGTAGAAGGCGACATCGTGGGTTAACCCCGGAGGTTATTAATCAAGCACAACCCAACAAACCCGAGTAGTATTGGCGTATTTCCATTAGAATATTCTTAGGATGAGACCCACGGTAGATGACACTCTGGTAGAAGGGGCAGTGGATTGAAGGAGATTTGTTTCGTCTCGCTCATCCATTCTTGGTCCTCACTGTTGACCAGACCAGCTACCCAGGTCCTCACTGTTGACCAGACCAGCTACCCAGGTCCTCACTGTTGACCAGACCAGCTACCCAGGTCCTCACTGTTGACCAGACCAGCTACCCAGGTCCTCACTGTTGACCAGACCAGCTACCCAGGTCCTCACTGTTGACCAGACCAGCTACCCAGGTCCTCACTGTTGACCAGACCAGCTACCCAGGTCCTCACTGTTGACCAGACCAGCTACCCAGGTCCTCACTGTTGACCAGATCAGCTAGCCAGGTCCTCACTGTTGACCAGACCAGCTACCCAGGTCCTCACTGTTGACCAGACCAGCTACCCAGGTCCTCACTGTTGACCAGACCAGCTACCCAGGTCCTCACTGTTGACCAGACCAACTACCCAGGTCCTCACTGTTGACCAGATCAGCTACCCAGGTCCTCACTGTTGACCAGACCAGCTACCCAGGTCCTCACTGTTGACCAGATCAGCTACCCAGGTCCTCACTGTTGACCAGACCAGCTACCCAGGTCCTCACTGTTGACCAGATCAGCTACCCAGGTCCTCACTGTTGACCAGATCAGCTACCCAGGTCCTCACTGTTGACCAGACCAGCTACCCAGGTCCTCACTGTTGACCAGACCAGCTACCCACTGAGCCTAGGACATGTTCATCAGTAAGACACATCTGTAACACTTAGGTATCATTACTGAAACTGTTCTGCTGCACAACAGCTTCATGAGTGAAATTCAGAAGTGAATATTGGAGACATTATATACCATTTAAACTATATTAGGATGTGTTGTGCTGAATGTGTTCTCTTTGACCCAAAGATGAGCTACGAATGTATTTTTAGTCACTAGAGAAGAGATCCACAAAATTTGAGCGTGTGCCGCAGGTGCGAGACTATGAGCGTGTGCCGCAGGTGCGAGACTATGAGCGTGTGCCGCAGGTGCGAGACTATGAGCGTGTGCCGCAGGTGCGAGACTATGAGCGTGTGCCGCAGGTGCGAGACTATGAGCGTGTGCCGCAGGTGCGAGACTATGAGCGTGTGCCGCAGGTGCGAGACTATGAGCGTGGCCGCAGGTGCGAGACTATGAGCGTGTGCCGCAGGTGCGAGACTATGAGCGGGTGCGTGCTGCGCAGGTGCGAGACTATGAGCGTGTGCCGCAGGTGCGAGACTATGAGCGTGTGCCGCAGGTGCGAGACTATGAGCGTGTGCCGCAGGTGCGAGACTATGAGCGTGTGCCGCAGGTGCGAGACTATGAGCGTGTGCCGCAGGTGCGAGACTATGAGCGTGTGCCGCAGGTGCGAGACTATGAGCGTGTGCCGCAGGTGCGAGACTATGAGCGTGTGCCGCAGGTGCGAGACTATGAGCGTGCGCCGCAGGTGCGAGACTATGAGCGTGTCCGCAGGTGCGAGACTATGAGCGTGTGCCGCAGGTGCGAGACTATGAGCGTGGCCGCAGGTGCGAGACTATGAGCGTGTGCCGCAGGTGCGAGACTATGAGCGTGTGCCGCAGGTGCGAGACTATGAGCGTGTGCCGCAGGTGCGAGACTATGAGCGTGGCCGCAGGTGCGAGACTATGAGCGTGTGCCGCAGGTGCGAGACTATGAGCGTGTGCCGCAGGTGCGAGACTATGAGCGTGGCCGCAGGTGCGAGACTATGAGCGTGTGCCGCAGGTGCGAGACTATGAGCGTGTGCCGCAGGTGCGAGACTATGAGCGTGTGCCGCAGGTGCGAGACTATGAGCGTGTGCCGCAGGTGCGAGACTATGAGCGTGTGCCGCAGGTGCGAGACTATGAGCGTGTGCCGCAGGTGCGAGACTATTGAAGGACACAGCTACTGTGGTTTCCTCTCAACTTAAGTACACCGGTTCGACTTTGTTCGTACAAGAATACATCAACGCAGAACACCTTTCATCTTCGTATTGACACTAACAACCACAAAAAAATATAATAATCTTCAATAAATTGAACAGCTTCTAGACATGATTTTATGAAAAAAATTGCTGTTAGAAAATTCAGAGTCCACATTACATACAGGATCTGTACCAGAAGAATAAGACGTGTGTAATACTTGTGAATGTTGATTGCTGGAACTTGTCGTCAGTAAGATACCCAAGTGTTGTACATGTGTTTTGTTTGTCAACTTGTGGGTTTTGTGGGCCATCAATAATGTGAAAGATTTCCACCAGATTGGGGCTTCACACTCCAACTGCTCAACAACAAAAATTATGGGGGGAAACTGCGTTTTTCTCTGTTTAGATCTTTGTTAACTCATTATAGGGGCTTGATAAAGCTTTTCATAGAGCGAAACATTGTCCTGATAAAGGTTTGTGTAACAAGTGTCTGCGCAGATGTCATGCGCACCCTACCTTCCCTCCATACAAAACTACAATGAATCGTATGATCGCAAATTTGATCTAAGCTCATTAAAGCATTTTAAGTGAGTTGAGACCTTGCAGGCTGCTCAGGGAAGGTTACTTGAAGCCCCTGAGCAGTTGTTGACGTGAGGACTTGAACCTGTCCTTCCCTTCCTTGGATTGAGCCAAATTGTACTCCCCCCCCCCCCCCATTTACCCAATGAGTTGCATGACCCCTCTTAGTTTAACGGTACCTCTCCCTCCCCCCCCTCATCTAAATGCCGCCCCCCCCTTAAAGGTAATAATAAACCAGCTGTCAAACTGGATTTTGAAAACTAGATAAGCTGTTACTTCTGAGTTCAGCTTAGTTGACGGGGATCATCTTCAGTTTGCAGTGTTCCACCATGTTAAAATTTTGCAATGTATTTACAAAGAGGGTTACCTTCTGTGGGTGCGATGAAGAAGGGGGTTTACATGGCCAGTCACTGTTGTACTAGGTCATTGTATAGGTGTCAGTCTGCAGGTAGTATAGTGCCACACAAAATATTCAAAAATTTTCTTAGGGTCAAATAGCCAGCGATGTGTTGATGTGCAATAGTGCATGCACTCTTTCATTATATATATTATAATGGATGGGCGTCACGGCCTCAATTATTTACGTAATATGAGCAGTTGAAATTATGTAAGACAGGGGAGGTAAGAGGCCTGGTGTGCCTGCGACTGTGTCGCGGGGGGGAGGGGCAATGATCCTCAGTCGTGTAGAAGGAAGGTGGGAGTTGTAAGGTGAGTGAGGGGGACACAGGTGGTCTGGTCTGGACACCTTCGTGAGCTTCACCGTCACCGTCAAGTCTTCCGCCTCTCACTAACGGTGAAAGTCCTCACCCAGGTGCACATATCTTGCTCATCTTCCAGGAGGCGAGGGTGGGTGTGGGAGAGGCGAGGGTGGGTGTGGAGAGAGGCGAGGGTGGGTGTGGAGAGAGGCGAGGGTGGGTGTGGAGAGAGGCGAGGGTGGGTGTGGAGAGAGGCGAGGGTGGGTGTGGAGAGAGGCAAGGGTGGGTGTGGAGAGAGGCGAGGGTGGGTGTGGAGAGAGGCGAGGGTGGGTGTGGGTGCTGAAGGAAGCAGTGGGTGTGGAGTGAAGCGTGAAGGTTGCCTGCCTGCTACACGCTTCTCTGTACCAGCTGAAGGAAGATTCCTCAAGGAGACTATCTGCTAGCCTCCTACAGGAGATACTCACAGCTGCGTCAGCTGTTAGCCAGCTGGCCAACACTGCTGCCGGAGGTCCTTGTGAAGATTTGAATCCCAGTACCATCATAACGAGACAGACACAGACACACACACAGACACACACACAGACACACACACAGACACACACACAGACACACACACAGACACACACACAGACACACACACACACACACACACACACACACACACACACACAGACACACACACAGACACACACACAGACACACACACAGACACACACACAGACACACACACAGACACACACACAGACACACACACAGACACACACACAGACACACACACAGACACACACACAGACACACACACAGACACACACACACAGACACACACACAGACACACACACACAGACACACACACACAGACACACACACACAGACACACACACACAGACACACACACAGACACACACACAGACACACACAGACACACACACAGACACACACACAGACACACAGACACACAGACAGACACAGACAGACAGACACAGACACACATGCACGCATATACATTATCGACATGTGCCTGGGACAAAATGGTAACACACACACTAGATACATTTACGATATTGTACATTAAAGATAAGAACGCTTCAAGACACAGGTGAGGCTAACTGGAAGAGAAGGAGAGTGAAGAAAAGCGCAATATACAAACATGACTATGGAAATTAGAGGCGTAAAGAAGAAAGAAGAGCAGTGAGGAACCACGAGGACATTTTATGACTTGCGCTGAAAAACTGAGAAAATGGTTTAATAAGTTTGATGATTATTTCCCTTGGAGAGGAGGAGGAGGAGGTTGTTGTTGTTGTTGCTTTTGTTAATTTGTTTTTGTCATAGTGGCATCCGATGGTAATACTGTCAGTGATGGACGTTGACACCAGCTAAGACACTGCGCATGATGGGATGGAGAGGAAGGGAGAGTGAGAGAGAGGGACGGAGGGAGGAAGGAGAAGGTAGAAACACACATGGGAAGGAAAGAGAACGGTCAAATAAACAGTTACAAAATACTTGCAATTATAAATTTTTAATGGGGTAGAGGAGAGAAATTGTGGGAGATATAAAGTGGGAATGACGGGAAGGGGAAAGTGAAAGAGGAAAAGGAAGGAGAGGAAGAGTTGGGGGAAAACGAGGAAAGATTTATATTGTAAAAAAAAAAAAAGGAGGCATCCGCAGTGTGCTGCTACCCAATTCTATATGATAGTTACGTAGTGGGAACAAAAGCTAGCTATGTTTCCCTTTTATATTGCATCACGTAGGATGAAGGTCATACAAGTTGTTGAAAGCCATTAACCTGAGGTGGGAAGTTTCAGTGGAGCAATGAGGATATCGTCAGACATTCCAGCAAGGGTTCATCAGCTACGGCAGCTTCAAAGGTTTCCTTTCTGGAAAGCTGGAGTTGCTGTTACTGGAAGAAGGGGGGGGGAGGGGGAACACTTAGCAGTAATGGATGTTTTACAAGGTCTTGAATCAACGTGATGTACTCAGCGCGTCCTTGCTAGCCACATCTTGAGTGCACCTTGATGACTGGCTACATGTGGGTGGTGGCCCTTGAACATAAGAGACCTATGTACGAACCGTAGGTGTTAAACAAGAGTGTGGATGAAGGGCAGATTATTCCAGCACTTCGTTAATGTCTGCTGCAGTTTCCTACCATTATCCTTCACCCATATCCTGATAAGCTTTGCATCGATATCAAACATATAGAAGTCTATGCTTCCTTGTAGATCTTAAACCCACGTCATAACAACGTAGGTTCTTGGGTTGACTGTCAGAGTACCTCCTTTGTTAATATTGCCCATGTCAATGCTTGCCTCACCACAACCTTTCATTGAGGTACTGCTGCAACCAGTGAGGCATTCTGCCATCTCTGCTTTAAATTTTAACCTGTGCTTTGGTGTATAGTGGGCACATCATAGACTGCTTACTGACAGTCTGAGATGTAGTCTACCCATCTGTCTTCCTCCTGTCTGATTTCAGTCACCTTTTGTAGAAGTGCAGTAGATCTGTGAGACAGGTTCCGTCTTCTGTAAACCACTGCAACATCTCACGTTATTCCTGAAGTTTGGGGCTCGTGTCTGTCACCGTTTGAAGACTCTGGGTGGGTGATGCCAGGCTGTGTGGGGGTGATGCCAGTGTGAATAGGGAGAGTACAAAATGTCCAACAGTAACACTGTCAGCTGTGAGGGAAGTGGAACATTACCATTAAACTCTAATATCAACAAGAGCACATCATTCAGGAGCCCCGCCCTCTCCATTGTACCTCATTGTTGCTTTTTTAAACTCTCCCGTGAACAATATTTTGCGTCAGGTTTAGCACTAAACTCATTCATTGGTGCCATCAGTGGGAGTTTCTCTGCCCTCAAGTGCCATTACCCTGGGATTTCGGTAATAAAATTGCCCCTAAGTCTCAAACTATTGGTTGTAATACACGCTTGTGTAGTCTCTAATCTCAATTGTTACTACATCTTTTACACCTCGTGCAAGGACGCTGGGTTAGGCAACTTGCAAACTTCATATGAGGGAGGATAGTGTAGCAGAGTTGGGGGCTCCATGTTAATGGGGTTTGATCTCAAAATAAGAGAATGCATGCGAGTAGTAAGCAGCGTGAAAGTTAATTAAGGACTAGTAAAGGTTGCAACCGATACTGAAATTGGGAGTAACAGGAAATAGGAGTGAGGAAGGGAAGGGGGGTCGCTGATTATCCATGGTCTTCAGGATGATCGTTTATGTGAAGAATTAGACACGTGCAACATCTAGGTATCTTTATTTGTAGACGTTTCGCCACCAAGTGACTTTATCAATACAGTCTTCCCATTATGTCCTTGAATTTGTATTGATAAAGCCACTGGATGGCGAAACGTCTTCAATAAAGATACCCAGATGTTGTACATGTCTAATTCTTCATCATGTCAGTACTGTGTACCATTCATGTACAACATAGGTCTTGTGGCAGAGTTTGGTTTACAGTGATGCAGGATTTGATCTCCACTGGTACAAGGTTTGTTCTACAATGATGCAAGGTTTGTTCTTCAACCTGCCAGGTTTTGTTCTCATAAGGTAGGTTTGTTTCGTTCCTAAGTACGATAACCTTTATATTATTATCTGTTATTGTACTCAGTAACCCACATGGTGAGAGAAACTCAGAAGATTAATTGCTCTATACATTTCGATCGCCTTCTGGGATCCTCTTCAGATCAATTAATCTTCTGAGTTTGCATGTGCGCTATTGAGCACTTGACAAGTGCTCAGTACACTTAAGTTATCCATCTGTTATTGTATTTCATTGAATCTGTATACTATAAGAAGTTGGAAGATGGACATTATAGTTAATGGAACCAGAATGATTACTGCCACCGCTGGGACCAGAGGTAACTCACAGCAAGGAAGTGTTCAGTCTGCTCACGAGGCAGTGTGTGTCAACACTGTATATTTTCCTATAATTACGACACAGACACAGCTCTCCTGTGCATATACATTAAACAGTCGTATATATGAAACCAAAAATATCGAAACTGAACACGGTAGACTGTGTAAAATTATTGTAAGTAGCTGGTCCAGTGGCTTACTGGCCTGGAGTTTTTACGACTCACTGGCCGTGAGTTCGATCCCCACCCGTACCGTGGTTTGTGCAAAATTACCCTACGTAGAGGAAGGCTTTAAGGATATACTAATAAATAACTTTATAAGTGGAAGAACCTAAGATATTTTAACATCATATTAAATGGTGTGGTGTGCACAGAATGTACACGCACAGTGGGAACACACCATGTACACACAGTAGTGTAGGTACACGCAGTGGAAACACTCTTGGGAGAGTGAGACATGTTGCTGTCTTGTGTGGCTGTACCTGTCATGACCTCACTGTTGTCAACCTCCTGCATAATACATCACAGGCGTTGTACATACCCGAAGGTATGTCGCTGGGTATATATACACGTAGGTGTATTTCTCAGGGTATGAAAGCCGTGAGGTGTATTTCTCATATATGCAAATTTATTTCTTGGTTTTAATACACAGTGAGGTGCATTTTTCAGTATAGGTATGTGTGTATTTTTCAGTAACTATCCACAGGTATTTTTAAAGGTATATGTAATGGTGTATAAACTTGGAGTGTTCTTGAATTTTTAAACGTATTTATTGTGAATAATTATAAAAGACAATTACCTCGTTTACAATTTTAGGTCAAAATGTACAGGTATTAAATTGATAGCCAGTGCGGCATCAAGGACTAGTATCTGTCTTGTGTCCATTCTGGTCCTTCAATCTTGTTCCCCCAGGATGCCACCCACACCAATCGACTAACATCCAGGTACCTACTTACTGCTAGGTGAACAGGGACAGCAGGTGTAAGGAAACATGACCAACGTTTCCACCCGTGCCGAGGATTGAATCACGGACGTGTGAGGCAAGAGCGTTGCCAACCGAGCCACGGGACATACTTGACAATGCACGCCACTCTTGCAGTAAAACATCCACGTGTCTTGCACGAGTGTTGATCCCAGGGAGTTGCAAACTTCCGTCGTATTATGACTTGGTTTTTTGAGTTATGGTGCACTGTATATTAGTTACTTCTGTTCGTAGTTTGGTTGAACAAATTGCCTTTTTCCCCACCAAGGTAGGTTGACCCAAGGAAGGAAACATGTCCACCATCATTCGTTCAATACCTGTCTTGCCAGAAGTGGGCGGACGTGCAGTTCATATGACCCTCCGATCTGTTGTTTTTGTTTTGTTGATGTATGGGAGACATGATGCCTTGTTTACTATCCACGATGCAGTTACCACGCCATGACTTGTCTGTACATGATGAGAGTGAAAGTTCCTCTAACCTGCACCCACCACCACCCCTGCACCCACCACCACCACCTGCACCCACCACCACCTCCTGCACCCACCACCACCACCTGCACCCACCACCACCACCTGCACCCACCACCACCACCTGCACCCACCACCACCACCTGCACCCACCACCACCTCCTGCACCCACCACCACCTCCTGCACCCACCACCACCTCCTGCACCCACCACCACCACCTGCACCCACCACCACCACCTGCACCCACCACCACCTCCTGCACCCACCACCACCTCCTGCACCCACCACCACCCCTGCACCCACCACCACCACCTGCCACCACACCTCCCGCACCACACACCACTGCACCCACCACCACCTCCTGCACCACCACCACCACTGCACCCCCACCACCCTGCACCACCACCACCTGCACCCACCACCACCCCTGCACCCACCACCACCACCTGCACCCACCACCACCCCTGCACCCACCACCACCCCTGCACCCACCACCACCACCTGCACCCACCACCACCTCCTGCACCCACCACCACCACCTGCACCCACCACCACCTCCTGCACCCACCACCACCACCTGCACCCACCACCACCCCCTGCACACCACTCCCACCACCACCTGCACCCACCACCACCTCCTGCACCCACCACCACCCCTGCACCCACCACCACCACCTGCACCCACCACCACCTCCTGCACCCACCACCACCACCTGCACCCACCACCACCTCCTGCACCCACCACCACCCCTGCACCCACCACCACCTCCTGCACCCACCACCACCTCCTGCACCCACCACCACCCCTGCACCCACCACCACCTCCTGCACCCACCACCACCTCCTGCACCCACCACCACCCCTGCACCCACCACCACCTCCTGCACCCACCACCACCTCCTGCACCCACCACCACCCCTGCACCCACCACCACCACCTGCACCCACCACCACCTCCTGCACCCCCACCACTCCTGCACCACCCACCCTGCACCCACCACCACCTCCTGCACCCACCACCACCTCCTGCACCCACCACCACCTCCTGCACCCACCACCACCCCTGCACCCACCACCACCTCCTGCACCACCACCACACCCTCTGCCACACCACCCTGACCCACCCACTCCTGCACCCACCACCACCTCCTGCACCCACCACCACCCCTGCACCCACCACCACCTCCTGCACCCACCACCACCACCTGCACCCACCACCACCACCTGCACCCACCACCACCTCCTGCACCCACCACCACCCCTGCACCCACCACCACCCCTGCACCCACCACCACCTCCTGCACCCACCACCACCACCTGCACCCACCACCACCACCTGCACCCACCTCCTGAACCTGGCCAGACTAGTTCTCTATCCATCTCGGTAATCAGGTTGCCAGGTTCATCTTGAATTATACTCAAGGACAGTACGTGGGGACCGGGAAGGACGCCATACATTTTTGGTGTTATTAATGCAATAAGTGGTGGAGGCTCGATCCTACGTGTATGTATACTAAGATACATACACATGTCAGTGTATAACACTTGAACGTCAGTTTTGGTGGTGGTGGTATTTTAAGTCAGGAAAATATGTAAAACTGTTTTTTACTGAGGTGTTATTCATATATTGAGCGAGCCGGCCAGCCAGCGGAGCTTCTGATGATGTGAAGGAAGCCTTTCCCTGGCTTACCCATCTGTTGTGTTGACATGTAACGTCATATTACAAGATGTAATGACATTCTCTACGCCACATAAAAGATGATTAAAGAGAGTTTCCTGAAATGTTTCGACATATTTCCTGTGTAATGTGTTATTTTGGGATATACCCTGAACTGAATAAGGCTACACTTATTATTTTTGCTAGGAAAATACGTCTAGTTCCGCCTGAAACATAACTATCCCACAAACTAGAAGTGAAAATTAGACTATTTGGTGCTGTACTCTCACTTGATGGTACCGACGGAAATATTGACATTTCTTATAAGTGGGTTGTCTCTTCCTCAGGTTAAACAGTGTTAGTGACCTTCTTACAAAGTTTACCTCAGTGCCTTGCAGCCATTAAGATCACTTGCTAGCCCCTAACACCCCTTCCCCAACGCACGCACGCGTACGTGTAAGTACATACGTAATGCGCGTGCGTTAAGAATTCATACACTCTTGCTAGAGGTCCCCTTCTCTAGTTTGGGATTTAAATTTTTCTAGTTTCAAGTTCTCTAATTTCAAGATTTTCTAAGATGAACAATATTTCATGTGCAAGGTGCCCTTGTTTAGTAAATACTTGTAAATATCACCAGTGTTGACTCACACTCGTACAAATTAATTTTGCTTTTAAAAGGAAACTAATCATGCTAGGTCCTTGATAAAAATACATAAATGCAGTTATACAGAATCTTCGTTGACGTTTCGCCTACAGCTGATTTTATCAATACAAACTTGATAGTCTGTGGGTGGCGAAATGTCACTAAAGGCATCTATATAACTGCATTTGTGTATTTTTAACATTGTGTTAGTATCTCAACTATTATAGAACCATTCTAGTGCTATATAATATTGTGTGTGTGTGTGTGTAAATTTAGCACGTGCGTGTGTAAAATACAACCACTGTAAATAATAATTTAAATTCTAAACTCTTCGTAATTTCTCAATCATGTTCTTAGGGAATAATGATTGAGTTTATAACTTGGCTTTATGGAGACACCAACACCACACTTTGTGGAAGTTGTAACAAGGTGTTAAGAAGTAAACTAAAGAGATCAAAATAATTACGTCTTCACGGGCCAACACAGCAGGAAGACCATAAACACACGTGCAGCTCTTAGCTGTCTTTATTCCCAAACATTTCGCCTACACAGAAGGCTTTTTCAGTCTATCAGAGAGGGTACTGGTGATTACAGCGAATACTGTCATGCTCGACTGACCTGTGAAAGAATGTATGATAATCGGTTTTACATACACTCAGGACTTACGCTTCGTTTTGACTAAGATACATCGGATACGATTACTCGGATGTTTAGTATCACATCACTACTGACTGTACGGTGTACTTTCAGCATTTTACAGACTACATAGATAGCCTACAATGGTGTAGTGATTTTCGAATAACTCAGATGTACGTTATGTTTACACATACATCAACTGTACGGTATTGTGTTACAAAATCAATTATTATTGAGGATCAACATAAAATGCTTAAAAAAGATCGTATGGAACAATCAGTTCGGTGTACTGTTGACGATGGGTTTCCAAACATGTACAAAAATTGCTCAGGTAACAAAAAGTAATATAAGAAGTCACTGCATATATCGAGAGGATCTTGAGTGAGTAGTGAAGAAACATGTTTATGGGCGACTTATCTCGAGCATGGCAGACAAAGTCTACTCATGTACACAATGTAGACGCAAGCAGATCCTCTTCTGCCAGTAATTTAACAACGTTTTTAATTGAGCCTGTTTATTTTTAACTTTGTATGATAGTATTTGAGTATTTATATTAGTTTTATTAATTTTATCCTTGCTATTATTGTGTTGTATATAATTGTGTTATGGGTGTGAAAGCTGAGTAACCCTACGTGGTCAGTTTTCCCTGAAAAATGGTTATAATTATAACCTTAATTTTTAAAAGGAGAACCGGTAAGCCAGCTGAAGGCCTCGGTCAGATGGCCAAAAGCTCCAGTGGTGGGTCGTCATATTACTGAGATCCGCGTCAGGAAACACTTGGCCCCTTTCCTGACGAATCTTACCTAACCCTACAATGCTGAGTGAATGTTAGGACGGCTGCGGCAGTCGCATATTATAGAAGTTAACAGCAGGTGATCACTTTTATAGTCACAAAACGTGCGGATCCCTGGAACAGGAAAAAGATCTTGGAATATTAATGTTAAGCGACCTGAATTAAGAGAGAGCAGGAAGTCAAGGACAGGAAAATGATAGTTGATTATGAAAACTTGCAGGACAAGAGTTGCCTGTGCCTTGATGGTTCTGTTGAAACTGATAAGTTCAAGTCAGTTACTGATCAACCAGACTGTGGTGCCTACGTTAGACAGCATGCTTATAGCACCAGCAGCCTGATCAGAACCTCAGGCCATGACCTGCACAATCACCTACACGATACTGTAGGTTGACCTCTGTTTAAGTAAACAAGATATCCTTACCAGACAAGATAATTATTACTCGTTTATAATAAGTTGATAATTTAAACTAGTGAGGCACTGAAAACATTTAGAAAGAACTGTTAGTAAGGATATGCGAGAGAGATGTTTTATAGTGTACGTGAAGACAGTCACAATACCGCGGCTGGAACAATTCACAAGTAACTCGCATTTTGAAGAGGAAACTTTGGACCACTTTGTGTTCGTCCAGGACCATTACCAAGTTACAATTGAGCGACAACCAGAGAGAAGACCTGAAGATATCAGATAAGAGGGAATTGAAAGACAGGTCATGTAAATGCCAGAGAGCAGGTCAGGTGGTGAATGGTAATAGTAGTTCATGTAGCAGTAATAATAGTACACATAGTAATAACAATAGTACACGTAATAACAATAGTACACGAAGTAATAATAGACATAATGGATGTAGTAGTAGTAATTTAGATAAATTACATATCAAGGGGATGGAGTAACTAGGTACCCCCTCCCTCCCTTTAACACGTCCCTCAGGAGACAAATTCGTGGGGTCGCTAATTTTCCCACTAACATGACAACGTAGAGTAACGGCAGAAACAATGAGTTTAAAATAACTCTATTGAAATATTAAGTCTTTTCGAACGTCTACCATCATAGATCATAAGTATTTTCTTACTCTCGTGCTTGTCTTCTTGTTCCCTGATGCAGGTTGTCCTCTAGTTTTTCTATGCTCTTTAGTTACAGAGTTTAGAGTCCTCACTGACGGCTCAACCATGGGTTCTTCGTCTCTCTTGTTTGTTTCCGTGCTGTGACGAATTTGTTTTGACGCTTCCTGTGTCTGGAGAGGTTCGTCTCCTGAACTCTTGAGTCCCGTTGCTCCAAAACTTCTCTTACTTCCATAAACTACTCCTGTATGCTGGTTCTTGGCTGCAGAAAATGACACTTAAGAGGCAGTGTTTCGTTCCAGCAGGAAGACGGGGCTGTTGATGTTACTGGGTAGCGAGCGAGATGGCTGCTCCCTTACATATGCAGCAGATGACATTCTTCTGAAGGACCTCTCATCTTTGTTACTTCTTCCTTTTCTTATTTGTTAAGTAAGCAGTGAAACAAAATATTTAACATTTATACTTGAGCTTTATCAAAAGCTTAACAATACCTCTTATTTACCCTAACATTGTTCTCCATGACGCGTCACTGCAGTACCATTGCATGTAAGTGTCATTTATTCCACTTGTTAATATATAATATTCCAGACAGTTGGAAGTACTACAAGGTTAGTCACAGTGCCACTCGATCTGAGGCAGAGTTCGTAGATTATCCTTCTCTGGTTAATTTGCTTATGGAAGACTATTAGAGTTTGCTTTAAGAAGTTTACTTGTTAATGAATGTGGGAATACTGTTCTCCAGGTTACTAAGTGAGGACAACTGGCCAGGTTCTCTCTCACAACCTTAACAGACGGAGGATCGAGCCTCTCACTCTTTGCCTGAATGACCTTCACGGATGTAGCGCTTTATAATAAAATCTTCAAAATACAGTATGTAGATAAATGGTTCAGAGAACCGACAAGTTGATAAATTACATATATGCAATACATGGATATCTTGATTGAGGAAACGTTTCCCCACACAGTGGCTTCATCAGTCCTATACAAAGAAGAATGGTGACGATCAGAATGGGTTTGAGGTAATCAGTCCCTCAGCCTGGAGTCGAACTACTACTGATACTTATCATTCTTCTTTGTATAGGACTGATGAAGCCACTGTGTGCGAAACATTTCTTCAGTAAAGATACCCAAGTGTTGCACATGTGTCTAATTTATCAAAATACAGTATTTGTCAATTTAATATCACAAATCTGTGAATTTTGCCGTAATTTACAGATATAGTGAGAAGACTGTAGCGAAGCGTGAGTGGTGACGGGACCCCCAGAAAAATATTTATCACTTCAGACTGACGTAAAGTTTTTGCCTCCGCTGTAAATCAGCGACAAATGTAGGAGAAACGTCAAATTTTGTGTCGTAAATATTGCGGTGGAAGAGATGTGATTTATTACTGTGTGGTAGTGATGCTGCTGGTGCTTGTGTTGTGTAGTGGTGCATCGTGTAGGTGGTGATGCGCACCTGTGGTGATGCTGCACCTGTGGTGATGTGCTTTGTGTCAGCATGTTGCAGGAAACGTGGTGTCGTGGGAAGTACAGTGCATCAAGAGGCAACGAAAGGAAACTGACATTTGCAGGTCTCTTGTACCTTTGTGGAGACAGGATGTTGCTGTCCCTACCTCAGGGGTGTGGCCCCAGGGGAAAGAGAGGGGGGGGCATGATGAGTGGACTTCAGGGAAGGGGAGACAGTGGAGGAAGGGGCATGATGAGTGGACTTCAGGGAAGGGGAGACAGTGGAGGAAGGGGCATGCTGAGTGAACTTCAGGGAAGGGGAGACAGTGGAGAAAGGAGAATGATGAGTGGACTCCAGGGAAGGGAAGACAGTGTGGTGGGTGAGTGGCATGAAAGCCAGACACTCAAGGAATGATGGAAGGGAAAGATAAAATACGTACTCAGTCATTGTTTCTTAGTATAATTATTATTGGTTGATAATCCTGGTAAGTTATGCAGTGATATCAGACGTGTGTGTGTGTGTGTGTGTATGTGTGTGTATGTGTGTGTTTTTCTGATCACTGATGCGGAAATCTGGGCTTTGTCTCCCTTTGTCTGACACACACACACACACACACACACACACACACACACACACACACACACACACAAGGAATCGTTCAAGACACTATATACCGTATACGTCAGGCCCATACTAGAGTATGCAGCACCAGTCTGGAACCCACACCTGGTCAAGCACGTAAAGAAATTAGAGAAAGTGCAAAGGTTTGCGACAAGGCTAGTTCCACAACTCAGGGGACTGCCTTATGAAGAAAGGTTGAGGGAAATAGGACTAACAACACTGGAGGACAGAAGGGTTAGAGGAGACATGATAACGACATACAAAATACTGCGGGGAATCGACAAGGTAGATAGTGACAGGATGTTCCAGAGAGGAAACACAGAAACAAGGGGACACAACTGGAAGCTGAAGACTCAGATGAGTCAGAGGGATGTTAGGAAGCAATTCTTCAGCCATAGAGTAGTTAGGAAGTGGAATAGTTTAGCGAACGATATAGTGGAGGCGGGAACCATACATAGTTTTAAGACAAGGTATGATAAAGCTCACGGAGCAGGGAGAGCAGAGACCCAGTAGCGGACAGTGCAGAGGCGGGGCCAGGAGCTGAGTCTCGACCCCTGCAACCACAATTAGGTGAGTACACACACACACACACACACACACGCGCGCACGTACGTACGTACGTACGTAAAAATACCACATTGAAAATAGGAAATAAAACCTGAGTGCTTTCATGTGCTCACACACACACATCTTCAGGTGAATAGGAAGAAGAGGCAAGAGAAGCATATTTTATATGGTGAACACTGAGGTGACACCTCACTCAGGTGACACCTCACTCAGAGGTGACATCTGACACAAACCTCTCCCGCGCATAAGTTTGTCCAACATAGTTGAATTGTTCGTATGACAAAGAACTAATTTTTACCTTTAAGATTATGAACAATATTCTGGACTATAAAATTGTCAAGTTTATAGATACCAGAACTCAAATTTGAAATATGTTGTGCATCATTCTTAGTAAAAGATGATTCCATTTTAACTCCAATACAGAGAAGAATGGTTGAAGATCAGGAAGAGTTTGAGGTAATCAGTCCCTTAGCCTGGAGTCGATAACACTGACTCTGTATTTGACTGAAGAAGCCTACTGCGTAGACGAAAAGTTTAAGCCAACAAAGATACCCAACTGTTGTAAATGTGTCTTACTCTTTAACAAAACTGTGCAGATCAGAAGAGTGGCGCTACCTGTTATATGATGCACTGTAGCAACACTATGTAGATTTGTTTTCCAGTAGACGCAACACACTAGTGTATTTGTAAGTAGCAACACAAGGTAGATTTGTTTTCCAGTAGACGCAACACACTAGTGTATTTGTAAGTAGCAACACAAGGTAGATTTGTTTTCCAGTAGACGCAACACACTAGTGTATTTGTAAGTAGCAACACAATGTAGATTTGTTTTCCAGTAGACGCAACACACTAGTGTATTTGTAAGTAGCAACACAAGGTAGATATGTTTTCCAGTAGACGCAACACACTAGTGTATTTGTATGTAGCAACACGATTTGTAGATTTGTTTTCCAGTAGACGCAACACACTAGTGTATTTGTAAGTATCAGCTTCGTCATGATGTTTGGTGCACAACCTGAGCCTCGACCTTGTGTCAACCTGAGCCTCGACCTTGTGTCAACCTGAGCCTCGACCTTGTGTCAACCTGAGCCTCGACCTTGTGTCAACCTGAGCCTCGACCTTGTGTCAACCTGAGCCTCGACCTTGTCAACCTGAGCCTCGACCTTGTGTCAACCTGAGCCTCGACCTTGTGTCAACCTGAGCCTCGACCTTGTGTCAACCTGAGCCTCGACCTTGTGTCAACCTGAGCCTCGACCTTGTGTCAACCTGAGCCTCGACCTTGTGTCAACCTGAGCCTCGACCTTGTGTCAACCTGAGCCTCGACCTTGTGTCAACCTGAGCCTCGACCTGGTGTCAACCTGAGCCTCGACCTGGTGTCAACCTGAGCCTCGACCTGGTGTCAACCTGAGCCTCGACCTGGTGTCAACCTGAGCCTCGACCTGGTGTCAACCTGAGCCTCGACCTGGTGTCAACCTGAGCCTCGACCTGGTGTCAACCTGAGCCTCGACCTGGTGTCAACCTGAGCCTCGACCTGGTGCCACACCCACGCTGCTCATGTGTTTCTTTAAAAAACTCATCGTGTGGCTTACACCGTAGTGCGGGAAGTTCAATTGTGGAGACAGAAGCGTTTAGCTCCATGGAAAGTTCTGCCTAGAACGAAACATTGTTCTCATTAAAGATTGTTCTGCACCGTTGCACTCTGCTGTTAACACCAACGACCTGCTTGATCAGGCTATCACCCAAGAAGCCTGGTCACTGACCGGGCACCAGAGGGAATAGCCCCTAGAACCAACTACAAGTAGATGAGTAAGAGGCATGTGCAACACTAGTATTTAAAGATTCCCAGTGTTGCACATATCATCTCGTCGGTATTGTCTAGCATTTATAAATGGGGGAGCACAACAGTTGCTCCCCCAGTAAGGATATATACCAGTTGCACAACAGTTGCTCCCTCAGTAAGGATATATACCAGTTGCACAACAGTTGCTCCCCCAGTAAGGATATATACCAGTTGTACAACAGTTGCTCCCCCAGTAAGGATATATACTACGAGAGGTGAGTGTTTCTATACATTAAAAGTTGCCTTTAATCTCTGTTTTAGGTATTAAAATATCTTTGGTGGTGTATGGGTGACCTGCAGCCTCGATGGTATTCTTGGAATCAGTAGGCTTTAAAACCAATAAACCGACCAACCAGTTGATCTCGTTAGTCGTTCGTTGGCTCTGGTAAACCCAACAATCGAATATGGTTCACCTTGTATTCTGCTCGGGTTCGTTTTTAATCGGTACAGGTCCATCTTTGAATCGGCTCCGGTATAGCTCTTGGTTCTTCGTCTGGGTCCAGGGTTAACACCCTTTTAACAGTTGTGACCTCGATTTTAAATAATTGTCTTTATATTTATGTGGGGCAGCGAGCCGCGGGCAGCCATAACCTGGAGGATCAGGTCACCGGAGAAGTGTAGCTTCAGGTCACACTACGGCAGTAGAAAAACTATCAGTCAATCAATCAATCAAAATTTATTTCTAGTAATATTACAAAGTGGGGTATACTTATAGTATTAATACATTTTATGGAGTAGATATTACAAGATGGCCAATAATATGCCTAGGTATGCCTAGGCTTTTCAGGCAGTCTTATGATAGGTCTTACTCAATAGTGACACAATGATTATACTGATATTAAGGTTAGGTAATTGTAGTGATTAACTAGGTTTACAAAATTGAGGTACTGAAATTTAAACATTTAAAAATTTAACAATTAGTTTATATATTAATGGTAAAAGTGATGTATTGGTATAATGCCGTTTCTATATAGGGGTGTCTTAGGAAAACTTATGACTAGCTTAAGAATTAAGAAGCAATAGTGAACTAGTGAAACCAGGTACGGTTTCCGGTAGATTTGTTGTTTAAATTGCACCCAGTGATTACATGTGTCAGTAACAGGTGAAATTTGGCGTGAAGGATCTTAGGAGAAACATTCAAGTCACTGAGTTGTTTTGATTAGAAATCTTAACATCTTAAGTGTGAGTACACTCAGACCACGCCTCCAGCCTCCAGCCTCCAGCCTCTAGCCTCCAGCCTCCAGCCTCCAGCCTCCAGCCTCTAGCCTCCAGCCTCCAGCCTCTAGCCTCTAGCCTCCAGCCTCCAGCCTCTAGCCTCTAGCCTCCAGCCTCCACCTCCTCCTCCTTTTCCCTACTTTTTGCCTCTTCTCCCTCACTGCCTCTTTCCCCTCATCCCAACTCGTTTGCTTTCTTGCATCTCCTACCCCCTTTCTTTCTCTGGATTCTGGCTCCTCTCCTTTAATTCCTTTCCATTCTCTCACATTTTCTTCTATTCCTTTTCATTCTCTCATGTCTCATCCCCCCTTTTCCAATATCCCACGTCATCTTCACTCTCTTTCAATTACCTCACTTCCGCCTCCTACCTCTAGTCTTTCTCTTTCTCCTACCTCCTCTCCCTCACCCACCTCCTCACTCTTTTCTTCCCTCCTGGTACCCGCTCCTCTCCATCCCATCCTTCCTACCATGGCCCTCTGGTGGTCATGTTCATCACTAACTCCATCACCCACAAGAGTGACTGCCGCAGTAAACAACATTAACGCTATTGCTTTCCAATATCATCGCTAACTTTCCAATTTCATAATCTAAAACACTCACTTCTCACACACCCTTTGTCAATGATTCTCAAGTATTTTTCAGATTGTGACAGTTATCAGATATTCTCAAGTTTGAGTTGCAACGACATCTATGGGGGTGTGTCGACCACCATTGTCACCAGATAAGACACGTATGTGGGCATTAAGACATTTGATGGGGAAACGTTTCGCCTACAAAAGACTTTTTCAGTCCAGGACAGAGCGAAACGTATCGACAATAAACGTCTTAATACCCTCACAAGTGCCAATAAAAGATCGTAATATACTCCACTTGTGTGAATTGTGTCCACAGTGCATCGGAGTGGTGGGTTGGTGGTGGGTTGGTGGTGGTGGTGGGTTGGTGGTGGGTTGGTGGTTGTGGGTTGGTGGTTGTGGGTTGGTGGTGGTGGTGGGTTGGTGGTGGTGGTGGGTTGGTGGTGGTGGTGGGTTGGTGGTGGTGGGTTGGTGGGGGTGGGTTGGTGGTGGTGGGTTGGTGGTGGGTTGGTGGTGGTGGTGGGTTGGTGGTGGTTGGGTGGTGGTGGTGGTGGTGGGTTGGTGGTGGTGGGTTGGTGGTGGTGGGTGGGTTGGTGGTGGTGGTGGGTTGTAGGTAGAAGTTGAATTGTGGAGTGACAGAAGCTGGGGTGTTGCTGACCTGCAATATGGGGCACAAGCTGCCCCAGTAAATGGAGGCAAATAATGGCTAGCACGAGCACCAATTATCTGCAAAAGATATGTTAAAACACTCATCCTCTCTCTCTCTCTCTCTCTCTCTCTCTCTCTCTCTCTCTCTCTCTCTCTGTGTATGTGTGTATCTGCTGAAGAGGACCCCAAAATAGGGGCTGATGCATACAGATCAATTAATCTCCTGAGTTTGTCTCTGTGTGGGCTATAATTGAGCATATATATGTACGTATATATGTGTAGAACTTAATCATAACTTAATAAAGCTCTACATAGGGCAAAACGTTGCGCAAGAGCTGGTATAAAATACCGACAAATGTGAAATAAGACACACGTGCGGTGTCCGGATATTTCACGAAGGAAACGTTTCGACACTAATGGCTTTTTTGAGCCCACGAAACCATTCGTGGCAAAACACTTCCCCAAAAAAGAATATCTTAACATTGCACAGATATCTTATTTTACAGGGAGAAACGTTGTAGCAATAAAGCCTTGTTTTGCAACCTGACATTTTCTCCACACTTGTGGGCTGAGACAATTACTTGAAGATGCTGGAGGCTGGGAAGGACCAGGTCAGAGGTAATTAGTGACTCCATGGGCACAGTTAGTGTCGTTTTGAGCACAGCTAGTGGCGTTATTAGCACAAATATTGGTGCCATGAGCACATAGAATTCATCGTCTTCAGAGGTCCAGTGGCAGTCTTGTATATGCTTCACGATGCCTAAAAGAGTTATAATACCGTGGCCGTAACTATTCACAAATAAGCCCCCAGCTGCTCTGTCCCAGACCAGGTTACTGACCTTACTCTCCTGGTTACTGACCTGATCGACCAGGCTGTTGGTGCTAATAAAATAAGATTTATGAGTAATATAACATGGATTGATGTGTTTCTGAGTGCCCAGGTGCCGTCATCAGACAAGTTGGAAGGCCATCAGAAGACATTCTTAGATTGTCCTAACAATCAGACATAATTTGAGAATGTCAAACCTGATTGTCTCACGTTGCTCAAGCGCTGAATAATAATAATAATAATAATAATAATAATAATAATAATAATAATAATAATAGATTTCCTAGGTAAGTTTCAGATTTACGTATCCAAAAATGCCTTTAGATCAATTATTTTATTATGGAGAAAGCGCCAAATTCGTAAGGGCCATACAGCATCTGGGAAATGAGAGGAGGTTTGATTCAGGTAAGGGCGGACAGCTTCAGTTCCTTGGATCAAGAGCGCTTTAGCGGCATGAAAGCCTCGCTCTTCAGTGTGTCCCTGCTGCCCTCCCATGTGTCCCTGCTGCCCTCCCATGTGTCCCTGCTGCCCTCCCATGTGTCCCTGCTGCCCTCCCATGTGTCCCTGCTGCCCTCCCATGTGTCCCTGCTGCCCTCCCATGTGTCCCTGCTGCCCTCCCATGTGTCCCTGCTGCCCTCCCATGTGTCCCTGCTGCCCTCCCATGTGTCCCTGCTGCCCTCCCATGTGTCCCTGCTGCCCTCCGTGTTATTACGACCCTTCCTCCCGTGTACTGGTGTTGCCTCCACTCCCGTGTACTGGTGTTGCCTCCACTCCCGTGTACTTGTGTTGCCTCCACTCTCGTGTACTGGTGTTGCCTCCACTCCCGTGTACTTGTGTTGCCTCCACTCTCGTGTACTGGTGTTGCCTCCACTCCCGTGTACTGGTGTTGCCTCCACTCCCGTGTACTACTGCTGCCCTGGATGACCAGCTGAATGACAGATATCAAGTTTTTGTTGCTAAACCTGACATAATATGCAGCACCTCCAGGCAACGTGCACTGTCATTCCTCTTAAGAACTCTTTTAAAATATAATTACATAACAGTGCCAAGCTTAAGAACTGGTGCCACAGCTTTGTCACACGCACGACATATGTAGGTCAAAGCAGCAGTGACGAGTGCCATTGTAATGCCGTAGAAAAATATTTTGAAAATATAAAAAGTAACTCTTGTATCTCAACATTTTAATTTTTGTAATGCTGTACTGTACTAGTATAGTACTTTTGTAGCGCTGTACCTGTGATTTGTTTATTAGGGGTAATAATCCACCTCTTTTCTCTGTACCAGAACAGTAATTGTATTTCTTATACAGTTACCGTTGTTGACCGAAACGTCGTCGTAGTTTCCTTCTTGTATGTGTGGGTTATTTATGTATATGTATCCCTAACATGGGTCTTGTGCCTTCACTGACACTTTCTCTGTACTGGTATACAGCATATTTTTTTCAGTACTTTATTATACACTTGTAGAACATTTTCCAAGCTGCTGCTGATCACTGTTATAGTGCTCTGTGTTCACTCATCATCACTGTTACAGTGCTCTGTGTTCACTCATCATCACTGTTACAGTGCTCTGTGTTCACTCATCATCACTGTTACAGTGCTCTGTGTTCACTCATCATCACTGTTACAGTGCTCTGTGTTCACTCATCATCACTGTTACAGTCCTCTGTGTTCACTCATCATCACTGTTGCAGTCCTCTGTGTTCACTCATCATCACTTACAGTGCTCTGTGTTCACTCATCAGTGTTACAGTGCTCTGTGTTCACTCATCATCAGTGTTACAGTGCTCTGTGTTCACTCATCATCACTGTTACAGTCCTCTGTGTTCACTCATCAGTGTTAGTGTTCTATGTTCACTCATCAGTGTTCTGTGTTCACTCATCATCAGTGTTACAGTCGTCTGTGTTCACTCATCATCACTGTTGCAGTCCTCTGTGTTCACTCATCATCAGTGTTACAGTGCTCTGTGTTCACTCATCATCACTGTTGAAGTCCTCTGTGTTCACTCATCACACTGTTGCAGTCCTCTGTGTTCACTCATCATCACTGTTGCAGTCCTCTGTGTTCACTCATCATCACTGTTACAGTCCTCTGTGTTCACTGATCATCACTTACAGTGCTCTGTGTTCACTCATCAGTGTTACAGTGCTCTGTGTTCACTCATCAGTGTTACAGTGCTCTGTGTTCACTCATCATCACTGTTACAGTCCTCTGTGTTCACTCATCAGTGTTACAGTCGTCTGTGTTCACTCATCATCAGTGTTACAGTCGTCTGTGTTCACTCATCAGTGTTACAGTCGTCTGTGTTCACTCATCATCAGTGTTACAGTCGTCTGTGTTCACTCATCATCCGTGTTACAGTCGTCTGTGTTCACTCATCATCACTGTTACAGTCGTCTGTGTTCACTCACCATCACTGTTGCAGTCCTCTGTGTTCACTCACCATCACTGTTACAGTCGTCTGTGTTCACTCATCATCACTGTTACAGTCGTCTGTGTTCACTCACCATCACTGTTGCAGTCCTCTGTGTTCACTCAACTATCTTCTTCACCTTGTTAATATCTCTCATAAACTGCTGCTTATTCTAGGCAAAATTTACTGATAATGACTGAGGCATTGTCTCACTGGCTCTACTGTTGCACTCTCACTGGCTCTACTGTTGCACTCTCACTGGCTCTACTGTTGCACTCTCACTGGCTCTACTGTTGCACTCTCACTGGCTCTACTGTTGCACTCTCACTGGCTCTACTGTTGCACTCTCACTGGCTCTACTGTTGCACTCTCACTGGCTCTACTGTTGCACTCTCACTGGCTCTACTGTTGCACTCTCACTGGCTCTACTGTTGCACTCTCACTGTTTTACCTCACGTTTATTATGTATGTACTCTGTCTCGCCAGTATCATTGTTAACATATATAAACCTCTGAGGTCAGTGTCCACAATTAGTATCAGATGTGATACTTTCGTATAGATATATTGTGTATCATGTACTGTGTATCATGTATTCTACTCGTATGAAATAAATTTGTCCAAGTCAGATGTATTTAACACCGACTAGAATCAGAAATAGTTGCAATTATTTATTTTCAATAGTTTATATTAATGTTTGAGTAGTTATTGTTTTGCTTGTATATTATTGATTATTAATTATGATTATTATTATAGTGGTGGGCAGTGGTGAAGGTTAACACTTGCGTCAGTGGACTGGGTCAGACCTACACCATCAAGGTGATCCACTTCATTCTGTCCAGCCTTGATAATTTTTTTTTCTACTTCCCGTGAAACAGTTAGCGGACCTCCTGTGCTTGATATACGACTGTCTCATTGCTTGGTAATATTTAAGCTTGTGATCAGCTGCTTCAGACTGGTCTTGTAATTAATGTTAATTATCGTCATTGGAGTCAGATTGCTCTCAGATGCACCAAGCGTGATGCTCATTTGTTTTACACCTCTGCTGCCTTGTATCGTCAAACAAAGGTTATGGTTCGTACCTAACTAAGCCAAGGTTACATTTGTGTTACTACAACTTTAATGTGCATTGTAAGTTGATGTATGTGTGTGTGCAAGCACGAGTGTGCATGTCCATGTATGTACATGTGCTTGTGTGGGGAAGGGATGTGAGTATGTTTGTGTTTATATACATATTTATAGTTGTGCATACATAGTTTGTATAGCTCGAATCTCTGCTTCTTACCTTCTTAACCAGCGTTATTGCTTCCTGCCATATTGAACACTATCATCCCTAATCTTTAAACTGTGTATGGAGTTTGCCTTCATTACTTGCAAGGATTTCTTAACGCTCTGTTTATAGCTCCTGTCTCTGCCTCCCACGACCCTGCGTCTCTAGCTAATATCTTGTAAAATCCAATAAGTATCTTGTACATAGTAATCATGTATTTCCTGGTTTTTCTCTCTCCTAAGGTAGTCAGGTTCACTTCTAGTTTCTCCTCATAGCTCCTTCCCCTCGAGTATGAGAATAATCTTGATGCACACCACTGTACACTGATGACCAGGCAGTGGCTGGATGCTGGTGCTAAGTACTCAATAATAGGCCGGACTTAAGTCGTGTGCAGTCCAAAATTACTTTTAAGATTCGTGAAAGCAGTTCTCATATTTAGTAACCTCACATGTTGTCGAAGTTATGAAGTTCACTTGCACCTCTGGTGATATGTTCGTTGTAAGGTTCACCCGGATCTCTCTCCTTGCATGATAGTTGCATTTTCTCACACCTCGACCTGTGCTCAACTACTACTCTTCTCTCGCCCTCTACGATTTGCATGACCTTCCACCTCTTTAAATTGAACTAGCTCCTGTGTGTGTGTGTGTGTGTGTGTGTGTGTGTGTAAGGGATTTTATATATACAGTATATATATTTTTGTGATTTATTGGTGACTTCATTGAGACTCGCTGATGTGTTCCACCTCTGTTATTACTTTGATGATACCTATAATTACTTTGATACCTGTAATTACTTTGATGATACCGGTTATTACTTGAACGATACGTGTTAACCTGGTACTCTGGCCATATCTGATATATCTTCAACTGTTTAATCACCATCTCTTCTAATCACTCCTAAATTGCCCTTCAAATAAATATAACCTTGAACTGATGTAATAAACAATTACTCTAAACTACACTTCCGATATGGCAAGAAGACAGTAGGAAGTCAAACATGATTGTGAAATTGTGATCAAAGATGAGGTAGTGTGTGTGTGGTAAAACTATTGAAACTTAAAACTATAAAACAGATTTATTACACTACATGGGACACTGGACATAAGCTCTAGTCTTGTGTGGCTATAAATACGTGAACTCACAAGAATCTAATTATAAATAGGTAAATTTACTAGAACTTGTCTAAAAAAAAAAGGTAAATTCATAAGAACAACTTTTTGTTTGGGTTTGACGCCAGTGTTGTCCTGGAGACAGTTTACCGGTACAAAAATGGTGCATGACAGGTGATGCAATTAATATAGACTAAGGTGCATGACAGGTGATGCAGTTAATACAGATTAAGGATTTACTGTACGTACAGGAGGGAAGGGGAGAGAGGAGAGAAGGCTCAGATTATTTTTATTATTCATGGGGGAAGATATGAACTTGTGAAGGTCATACATGGCCTCAGGCATGGGAGGTAATAAGGTTAACTCCAGGTGTCTTGCATCAAGAGTCCTTCACCAGCATAAGGCATCCTTCATGACTCAGGAGAGCGTTCCTGAACCACTGTAAAAGTTTAGGATCACTATAGTGTAACCACTAGGAAAACCAGACAGTAATTCAATTATTTGGTGTGTAATTATTTTTAATTTGACAACACAAGCAGCAAAGGAGCATTAACCTTGCTTAATCTTACGTAATATAAAATATCGTAATTTAGTGGCGCCTTTGGCTCACATTCGAAGTACCCGGTTTTGATGCAGGGGCGGCTGGATATGTAACATTACGTTTTCTTGCACCTGGTGCCCCTGTTCACATAGAAGTAAGTAGGTACCTGGGTGTTAGCTGTTGTGAATCTCATTTTTTTAGGGAAAAGGGCGAAAGGTATCCATTGGGAATAAGCCACATTGCTTGGCTTTCTTGGGTTATACTGGGTTACTAACCCTCCAGGTTAATAATCCCAGTAAAGTCGCCTTGTGACTTCCATAAAGGAGGGGATCTTTAGGTTAGTCTGGAGTGAGGGTCAGGATGAGACTTTACACCTGGTGTGGCTGTACCTCTCACACCTGGTGTGGCTGCACCTGTCACACCTTACACCTGGTGTGGCTGCACCTGTCACACCTTACACCTGGTGTGGCTGCACCTGTCACACCTTACACCTGGTGTGGCTGCACCTGTCACACCTTACTCCTGGTGTGGCTGCACCTGTCACACCTTACTCTTGGTGTGGCTGCACCTGTCACACCTTACTCCTGGTGTGGCTGCACCTGTCACACCTTACTCCTGGTGTGGCTGCACCTGTCACACCTTACACCTGGTGTGGCTGCACCTGTCACACCTTACACCTGGTGTGGCTGCACCTGTCACACCTTACACCTGGTGTGGCTGCACCTGTCACACCTTACACCTGGTGTGGCTGCACCTGTCACACCTTACACCTGGTGTGGCTGCACCTGTCACACCTTACACCTGGTGTGGCTGCACCTGTCACACCTTACACCTGGTGCTGCACCTGCTTACACCTGGTGGCTGCACCTGTCACACCTTACACCTGGTGTGGCTGCACCTGTCTACACCTGGTGTGGCTGCACCTGTCACACCTGGTGTGGCTGCACCTGTCACACCTGGTGTGGCTGCACCTGTCACTTTCTTCACAGCTACGCCTCTTGTCCTCCTTGTCCTTCTTGTCTTCTAGTTTTAACATTATTTTCCGAAGGTCGAGTCACGGTACCGTGGCTGGAACGGTCCACAAATAACTCCAAAATTCGAAAGAAATTTTTAGCTAACGTTTCTGCCCTGGACGAGCCGAAACATCTGAAGTTTTTGCCGAATTGCGAGGCTCTCCGTGAACTTTGTATATTAGTTATTTCTCTAGGTCATCGAGTCTTCAGAAGCCTAACGTGTCATAATTCTAACCTACACAAATTTCAATTCCCGAAGATACTTTTATCAAGTCACATTATTCTTACCTTGTGAATATTCTCTAAAGTTCCAGCATTAAATTGCAATATCACCACACAGGTGTCTCTGCTATTAAAGTTCACTAGTCTTGTGTAGTGTGGATTAGAAGCCTTGCCTAGCAAGTGTGAGCGAGCACCAGCAGCAACGACAACACACCCTGGTGAGAGTCAATAGACCACTGAGTCAGTGGGGAACCCAACGTCACTTTTGCCTCTTGCTTCTGAATGTTGCGCATGCGCTGTGCAACACGGAGGTGGTGCCACGGTGGTGGTGTCGCTGTAGTGGCACGGTGGTGGTGTCGCTCTAGTGGCACGGTGGTGGTGTCGCTCTAGTGGCACGGTGGTGGTGTCGCTCTAGTGGCACGGTGGTGGTGTCGCTCTAGTGGCACGGTGGTGGTGTCGCTCTAGTGGCACGGTGGTGGTGTCGCTCTAGTGGCACGGTGGTGGTGTCGCTCTAGTGGCACGGTGGTGGTGTCGCTCTAGTGCCACGGTGGTGGTGTCGCTCTAGTGCCACGGTGGTGGTGTCGCTCTAGTGCCACGGTGGTGGTGTTGAAATTAAACCTCTGTCCTAGTAACGTCTCCCACCTCACGCTAACAGACCTCTTCCTCGTATGTGAAACCCATCCTGTGTGATGGAATATGGCGGTTAACCCATCCTGTGTGATGGAATATGGCGGTTAACCCATCCTGTGTGATGGAATATGACGGTTAACCCATCCTGTGTGATGGAATATGACGGTTAACCCATCCTGTGTGATGGAATATGACGGTTAACCCATCCTGTGTGATGGAATATGACGGTTAACCCATCCTGTGTGATGGAATATGACTGTTAACCCATCCTGTGTGATGGAATATGACGGTTAACCCATCCTGTGTGATGGAACATTACAGGGAAACCTGGCTAGCTTTTGTTCCCACGAGGTAACCATCACACAGAGTTGGGTAAGTCAAGAGTGACTCTTGGTTCAGGGGTTACGAGTCACGAGAACGACATCTCTTGGCTCACAGTTGAGTCAACAGAGATGAGCATCTACTGGACCAGTGAGCATCGACCACAACTGAAAGTCAGCGCCACCGAGAGTGTAAAAGTAATATATTGCTGATGGAATATAATACCTGATGTTGATGAATAGCCAACACTTGGGTATCTTCATTGCCGAAGAGAAACCAGTGTTGCACATGTGTCTTATTCAGCAACAGAATTTGCCAGGTTTTTATTTAGTAATTTTTCGTCTCTTGTGTTTTGAAACAAAAGTTTGAATGTTTTATAACAACTTTTCGCTTAATTTGATAAAGCTGTTTTTGAGCGAGACGTTGTTTTTAATAGTCATATTCTGGATCGCCGCTCTTGACCTCTTAAAAAGAATCCTTTTGAAACACGTGTGCAATACCTGTTGCACAATAAGACACATGTTGCACATGTTTTATCAACTTGCCAGTAGTATAATCCTTTTGGTCTACTCATCATTCTAGTGGTAGAGAGAAGTTGTCAACCATGTCAGTGTTGCAGAATAAAGGATGCGCAACACTTGGGTATGTTTTTGCTTTACCGAGACGTTTTGCCAGCACAGCAGACTTCTTCAGCAGAATACGAAACGTATCGCTACATTACACTGAAGACCGTTGTCCAGGCGAAACGTTTCGCCAATAAAGACACTCAAGTGTTGCACATGAGTCTTATTCATCAACTTGCCAGTGTTGTAATAATGAGGTCAGTGTTGCATGTGAGTTTCCTGTATATACTTTGTTAGTTTATTCAACCTTGCGCTTGGTGTGTTCTGCTGCCAACACTGGTGTTCACACCTGTGTTCTGCTGCCAACACTGGTGTTCACACCTGTGTTCTGCTGCCAACACTGGTGTTCACACCTGTGTTCTGCTGCCAACACTGGTGTTCACACCTGTGTGTTTCCTGTGCACCTGAGCAAGCTTCTGTAGCGAAACCTTGTCAGGTAGATGTTTCTACCGTCTGTTCTGAAATATATTATGGATCACCTGAAGCTTTATTCCCCCCCCTTACACCCCCCTCCTCACCAAGGAACTAATATACAAATCTATATTTATACATATTTACATTTATACAAATTAATATTTTTATACCCCCTCAAAGGAGGTTTCTTGATGCTGGTGAATGGCTCTTGATCTAGGGAATTGGATCTGTGCTCCAATTCCCTGAATTAAGCCTGAATGCCTTCCATTCCAACCCCCCCTTCCACAGGCGCTGTGTGATCCCTACGGGTTTAGCGTTCCCCCATGATGATAATATACACATTTACAGTTACCGTATGCCAGTTTTAAACATAACATTATTGTTTGGAAACCTAAACTAACATAACATAACCTAATCTCGCTACAATTTACATAGTATAATTTAATCTATCTAACCTATCCTAGAATTTTAATATCTATTGTCTTCTGGCCTTCTCCAGTTTTCTCACCTCAGTTGTGACTTGACAATGGTCTCTCAAGTGAAGGATTTTGGTGAATCAAAGTTTAGGTTTGATGTGAATCTTCAGGTGAACCAAAGTTATTTGAGTAACAAATTTCTTGAGTGTTAAAAGGACTGTGATTTGTTTCTCATGAATTTACTGAACTGGTAAAATTAGTAATTTTAGACCGTGTATAATTAGGATATTTTGTTGTGTAGATAATGGAAGTGTTGCCAGAGGCGAGGCTGCCACGGTGCAAGTAACCTTCTTGTAAGATTTCTCACATTTATTAAATAGATATTGGTGAAGCAAGGATTGTAATGTTTAATTATCTTTATTCATTGTATTATTATATATGGTTCATAAATGATCGTTCATTTAATCTTGTTTTCCACATAGATCAGCATATGTATAAACATTTTCAACGAGATACAGAGAATTGTTACAAGAAAACTGAGGACGATATTTTTCAAGAAATCGTGTAATAAATTTGACCAAATATGAAGATAAGAGTTCATGGAACTTACAGTAATACCTGGCCAGGACTTTTTTGTGGAGTTCTAAATATCGGAATTCTTAGAATTATAATTTAAGAGAGTAAAGAAGTGGACACTTTCCCAAGAATTGCGCTCCTTGTGTTGGTATTTTGTTGGTCACGAACAATGGGAATATTTCTCCTGACTCGTGTTAGTCTTGTGATGACCACCTCACTCAACCCTTTGCTCTTTTAACTTTGGCCTTTCACTGGCTTACCGGTTCATCGGTAAATTATATATATATTTATATGAAGAACAATCACTGTGAAAAAATAGTGAACTCCAAAAGCTTTCGTGATTTGTCACATTATCAAGGAATTACAAAAATAATAGAACAGAAGGCTGGTCTATTATTTTTACAGTTCCTTGATAATGTGACAAATCACGAAAGCGCTTGGAAGTTTACTATTTTTTTCACAGCGATTGTTCTGCAGATTGTGATACCACCTGTTTACTGTGATCTTATTGTATAATATATGTATATTAATAAAAGATGAAAGATAAGCTTTCCATTCTTCAAGAATAACATATCCTTCGAGTCTTTTTTCTTATATCTGTCACATCCTGTTAAATATTCTTGTTTTTATAATAAGTGGGATGTATCTTAGTTGTAGTTCCTCAGGTTCATGGCCTGGAACGCACGACCAGTTATCTTACACCTGTTGCCCATGTTTACCTACTAGTAAATAGGTACCAGGGTATTAGCTGACTTGGGTTGCCGTTATATGCAATCCTTCCACAGGACTGGACTCTGACAGGAGCTGAGGTAGGATAACAACAACTAGTCTGCGTAAAAAAAAAATGTCGAAATATTTGGTTACCTGACGATATGCCTCTCACCTGGGGTAAGTAGTCCTTCTCAGCAGATAGGTATATGCTCAAGTGAAGGTCAGAAGTAGAGATATCGATGAAACCATTGCTACTGCTCATGTCTCCACGTGGGGTCTTTTTTCCTCTCGCATAAAATGAGTCAAATATTACAACAAAACAATAAAAGAAAGCGTAGGAATTTTATAATCTTTGAAATAGTTGCTTTCTGACAATTTTTCATATCTGAAAACGGTAATTAATTTAACAATGAAACATATTAAAGATTTTAAAAGATTTTTTTTTTTTTGCATCAGTTTTTGCTGAAGAAGCTTAAAGCATATTTCTGTACGAACAAGAACAGTTTTCTCTGGTGAAAACATACTTCACTTTATGAACTTTAGCGATGGGTTAGTACGTAGAACCGTTAATAAACATATTCCTTCTGGCAAGTCGTGTACATATATTAAGAACATTGTTAGGGTAAATAATGAAGCTTGTGACACTCTCGTGACCACATCTTTCTTATCCAACATTTAGCTTTCCAAGAAAAAATATCTCATTGTTTGTTTTTAATTTCTTCAGTGTTTAATTTTGTGTTGACGAGTAACTCTTGGGGCGAGTTCTTCAGTCTAATATAGTCTGCCCTTCCATGTCTTAGTTTGTTAGTATCAGAGCTTAGTGTGTGTGTGTAGGCTGGATAATGTCAATATTACCATAAAGATAGATACGCAAGTGTGTGTGTACTCACCTAGTTGTGGGTGCAGGGGTCGAGTCACAACTCCTGGCCCCGGCTCTTCACTGGCCGCTACTCGGTCACTACCCGCTCCATGAGCTTTATCATACCTCTCCTTGTTAGTTACCATTTTGTCCTAGGCATATGTCGATTAGACACTAGGCCTGTTGTATATGTGTGTGTGTGTGTAACGAAACACTTCGAAATGTTTCGGCCCCGCCGGGAATTGAACCCGGGCCCTCCGTGCGTGAATCAAGAGCGCTAGCCACCATGCCATCGGGGCGTGTATGTGTGTGTATGTGTGTTTTCTAGTGGATCTAGTAGCTGATCGCTACTAGATCCACTAGAAAACACACACACACACACACGCCCCGATGGGATGGTGACTAGCGCTCTTGCTTCATGCACAGAGGGCCCGGGTTCAATTCCCGGCGGGGCCGAAGTAGCTGATCGCTACTAGATCCACTCTCTCTTATCATACCTCTTCTTAAAGCTATGTATGGAGCCTGCCTCCACTACATCACTCTCCAGACTGCTCCACTTCCTGAAATCTCTGTAACTGAAGAAGTACTTCTTAACATCCCTGTGACTCATCCGAGTTTTCAGCTTCCAGTTGGGATCCCTTGTTGCTGTGTCCCATCTATGAAACATTCTGTCACTATCCACCTTGTCAATTCCTCTCAATATTTTATATGTCGTTACCATGTGTCCCCTATCTCTCCTGTGTTGTCAGGTTGAGTTCCCTTAACCTCTCCTCCAAGGACATAACCCCTCAGCTCCGGGATTAGTCTTGTTGCAAACCTTTGCACTTTCTTTAATTTCTTGACGTGTTTGACCAGGTGTGGGTTCCATACTGGTGCTGCATACTCCAATATGGGTCTGACGTACACGGTGTACAGCGTCGTGAATGATGCCTTACTTAGATATCGAGACGCTATTCTCAGGTTTGCCAGGCGCCCATATGATGCAGTAGTTATTTGTTTGATGTGCGCCTCAGGAGATGTACTCGATATGATGCTCACCCAAAAGATCTTTTTACCTTGAGTTTTGCGGCCTTTGACCTCATAGGCTGTACTCCGTCTGCGGTCTTTTTTGTCCTTCCCAGGCTTCATAACTTTGCACTTGCTGGGGTTAAACTCCAGGAGCCCTCTGTCGGACCAGGCTTGCAGCCTGTCCAGATCGCCTTGTAGGCTTACCTGATCCTTGTCTGCTTGTATTCTCTTCATTAGGTTCACATCGTCTGCGAACAAGGACACCTCTGAATCTGTCGCTTCCATCATGTCATTCACATGTACAAGAAACAGCATCGGACTTAGGACTGACCCTTGTGGAATCCCACTCGACACATGCACACACACTGACACCTCGCTTCGTGTGTACTCACCTAGTTGTGGTTGTAGGGGTCGAGTCACAACTCCTGGCCCCGCCTCTTCACTGGCCGCTACTCGGTCACTCTACCCGCTCCATGAACTTTATCATACCTCTCCTTAAAGCTATGTATGGATCCTGCCTCCACTACATCACTTCCCAGACTATTCCACTTCCTGACAACTCTGTGACTGAAGAAATACTTCCTAACATCCCTGTGATTCATCTGAGTCTTCAACTTCCAACTGTGTCCCCTTGTTGCTGTGTCCCACCTCTGGAACATCCTGTCTCTGTCCACCTAGCCGATTCCTCTCAGTATTTTATATGTTATCATATCCCCTATCTCTCCTGTCTTCCAGTGTCGTTAAGTCGATTTCCCGTAACCTCTCCTCGTAGGACATACCCCTTAGCTCCGGAACTAGTGTGTGTACTCACCTATTTGTACTCACGTATTTGTGGTTGCGGGGTCGAGTCATATCTCCTGGCCCCGCCTCTTCACTGATTGCTACTAGGTCATCTCTCTCCCTGCTCCATGAGCTTTATCAAACCTCGTCTTAAAACTTTGTATGGTTCCTGCCTCCACTACGTCACTTTCTAGGCTATTGCACTTCCTGACAACTCTATGACTGAAGAAATACTTCCTAACATCCCTTTGACTCATAAGAGTCTTCAACTTCCAACTGTGTGTGTGTGTGTACTCACCTAATTGTGGTTGCAGGGGTCGAGACTCAGCTCCTGGCCCCGCCTCTTCGCTGTCCGCTACTGGGTCTCTGCTCTCCCTGCTCCATGAGCTTTATCATACCTTGTCTTAAAACTATGTATGGTTCCTGCCTCCACTATATCTTTCGCTAGACTATTCCACTTCCTGACTACTCTGTGGCTGAAGAAATGCTTCCTAACATCCCTTTGACTCATCTGAGTCTTCAGCTTCCAGTTGTGTCCCCTTGTTTCTGTGTTCCCTCTCTGGAACATCCTGTCACTGTCTACCTTGTCGATTCCCCGCAGTATTTTGTATGTCGTTATCATGTCTCCTCTGACCCTTCTTTCCTCCAGTGTTGTTAGTCCTATTTCCCTCAGCCTTTCTTCATACGACAGACCCCTGAGTTGTGGAACTAACCTTGTCGCAAACCTTTGCACTTCCTCTAGTTTCTTTACGTGCTTGACTAGGTGTGGGTTCTAGACTGGTGCTGCATATTCTAGTATGGGCCTGACGTACACGGTGTACAGTGTCTTGAACGATTCCTTGTTAAGGTAACGGAACGCTAATCTTAGGTTTGCCAGTCGCCCATATGCTGCCGCAGTTATCTGGTTGATGTGTGCCTCCGGAGACGTGCTTGGCGTTATACTCACCCCAAGGTCTTTCTCCTTTGCCGAGGTTTGTAGCCTTTGTCCGCCTAGCCTGTACTCTGTCAGCGGTCTTTTTTGCCCTTCTGCGATCTTCATGACTTTGCATTTGGTGGGATTGAATTCGAGAAGCCAGTTGCTAGACCAGATGTCAAGCTTGTCCAGGTCTGTTTGAAGTCCTGGTTGGTCCTCTTCCGATGTGATTCTCCTCATTAATTTCACATCATCTGCGAACAGAGACACTTCTGAGTCTATCCCGTCCGTCATGTCATTTACATATACCAAGAATACCACTGGCCCTAGGACTGACCCCTGCGGTACACCGCTCGTCACAGGCGCCCACTGTGATACCTCATCACGCACCATGACCCGTTGTTGCTCCCCTGTATGTGTGTGTGTGTGTGTGTGTGTAAAGCATCTACACATGTATGAAATATATGCAACATAATTAAAATATCTAAGATATGTGTATCTAAGATGTGTATTAACCAGCGTTTACACATCCGGGATGTGTGAACGCTGGTTAATAACCATAAACGTCCTCACACACATGGCTTTAATTATTATTACACTCTTACATAGCTCAGGCGGCAGCAACAGTCGTTCGTGTCTTAAGCAAAAATGTCTACAAAAACTAGTGGAGCAGATCGACCGTGAGTTGCCATGCACAGTTCCGTGTGGTTATGCTGGGGTGAAGATGACAAGGGGAGGTGGGGATTTACCCTATCCTGAAGCAGGAACCTGGAGGTCACTGTGTGTAGGGCATATTAACTCCGCCTTGTTCTTCTCTTCCACTACACATGAACGTCCGCATCTACCAGTCATATAAAAGTGATTCCCAGAACTCAAAAGTTGTACCTAAAACCTCCAGTAAATAGATGACCCCCATCTGGTGGTATTACATAGGCGTCACCCAGGACTACTAAATAGGAGCCACCATACAGGACTACTAAATAGGTGTCCCCACCCAGGATCTAATATTCACTTGCCACGTTCCGTGGTTACCTACTAAGTGGTCATATCAAACATGTACTAGAGTTTTGCAAGAGATTTCTTTACAGTAAATTTAGAAACAAAAATCTATAGTGTAAACTAAAATAGTATTAAAATTATTCCTTAAAATATGTTGAACAGCTGCTGGAAAGTCGTAGCAACTTGAAACCAATACAGAGCTTGACGCAAAGGGAGACTGGAGGAATTTTTAGAAAGAAACTTAATAAAATAAATTGAGAAGTTGTGGTTATTCTTTTCATTTTACCTTAAATTAAACACTGACGACTTGAACCCCACACAGATGACACGGAGTTGATTGAGATAAGTGGAAATGAGGTAACTATTGATGCTTTAGCAAATGAGTATTATCCCAAGTACCGAGGGAAGGTAAAGATTACCATACTGATGAAGACCAACCCTCACTGTGTAATGTTAGCAGACGCCATGGTCTGTATAGTTAACTGCAAGTTTATATTACTCAGTGAGGGTCTCTCTCTCTCCTTTTGTAACCATCACAACACTGTTAATGTGTAGGCTTTACACACACATTCACTGTGTCCCACTTGTGTAACTGAACCTTTGTTAATTCAAGTCAGATGTATGTCTATCTGACATGAACCTGCCATAAAGCTATTATTATTATTATTATTATTATTATTATTATTATTATTATTATTATTATTATTATTATTATTATTATTATTATTATTATTATTATTATTATTATTATTATTATTATTATTATTATTATTATTATTATTATTATTATTATTATTATTATTATTATTATTATTATTATTATTATTATTATTATTATTATTATTATTATTATTATTATTATTATTGCAATGTTGTTTGGCATCATATAAATTGTTTTCTTAAAGTCCTCTAAAATTTTCATTACTTGGATATCATTAGTCTTGTGTTTCATCGTTGAGTCAAGTCATTAATCCAGCCATGAAGGTTCTCTCGTCATGTGATGTTTTTATTTTACCCACAATCTTCTCTTATGTACTTTGTTAATGGCCTTTTGAAAATCAAAATATATATCATCTGTTGGGAAGACTTTTCCATCCCAGTTTTTGTGTATGTGAACAATTGCAGTTGGTAAGGTACTTGATCTTTTGTTGATTTTCTGTTAAGAGGATATTTCCCCTCCTCACAATTAACTCTCTCATCCCACTAATAGTTTCTAATTGTTTACCTAGAATTAATAGAATAAATTAAGCTGATGGAAGGATAGCTGAGAGTATAAGTCTTGTGCTCTCAGTTATTGGGGTAACATTTGCTGATTTCCAGTCCTTTCGCACCTTGCCGCCTTCTAATGCTTTGTTAAATATTACGGTACATGAATAAACAGGAAGGTGGACGAGGGGCTCGAACCGAGGTCTGTAAATTGACAGTCCGACGCTCTACTGTCTGGGCTCACCCGGGCTTCTAATAGGAAGTATCCGAATGCTTCTTTTTCCGTCTGTTCATTGGCAGTTGTTTACTACAACTTTAAGTCCATTACGGTATACGAGTACGTTATTTGGTATCTACTTTATCTATAAATCATAGAATGGGGGAGTTTTGAACCCAGGACAAGTGTATGCTATAACTCAGAGGCTATGGTTCAAACTCACCCGTTCCGTGATTTATTTCCAATAGTTTTATTACAACTTCGTGAGTCACAAGTTGCGTTATCTATAACTCTGGTAGACAGTTCATCTCTCCTCTTGATTTGTTGATGCTTTGTCTCTTAAGTATTTTATTATGTCAAGGCTGCTAAATTTCGTTTGTCAGTCATTCCCTTTAAACAAATTTTACAACCTGAGAGCGTTGTTGTTGTTGTTGTAGTGTTAAGCTGCCTGAACCTTGTTAGTTGGCTTAGACGTCTCCCAAGCACTGCTAGGAAGAACACTCTCAGGCGCTGCTAGGAAGAGCATCTCAGGCGCTGCTAGGAAGAGTATCTCAGGCGCTGCTAGGAAGAGTATCTCAGGCGCTTACTACTAAATATTAAATATTATTGAATTTGTTGACGATAATATTTGTGATTCCGGAGTGGGGGGGGGGCACAGTCTGAGTCCTATAAGGTTCGAAGATGGTGGAATATTGTCTTAATTTCTTTCAATTTTCTTTTTTTTTACCTTTCCTGGCACTGAAAAATCTCTTGCTGTAGAATGGTTGTAAATATTATGGTTAGTTTACCTAGATTTGTGGGGTCTGTATCTCCTGGTCCTTTTCAAATAGTATGCAGGTCAGTTTGTGTTGTTTATAAGATAGCACTAAAAATTTGCTAAAGTCTTTAGATATGAGATTTTCTGACAGAATAAGCATGCGAGACAAACCATTGTAGATAATATAGATCCTTAAAAGTATTGTCGTTTTTATATTTCATCATTTAATAACTTTAATGACACACACGATAAGCTGTAAGGAACAACAGAATTGCCCATTTCTTAACACGTTGGTCATAACATGAAGTGTATGTGAAATTGTGTAATAATACTGGCCCCTTGTCTCCGAAAACATTGGGGAAACACTAGCACTAAGTGTGATTCAATCCCACGACCCGTCTACGTCCTGCTCTCTGATAGTGTTGAATACATCTCCTTCACAGCTTCTACACGATCAGAACCTTTGACGTCTTTATTTACAGGTGTTCATCTATCAGTAAGTGGATAAACTGGTATACATTGTTTACTGTTGACAGTAATGTAGAAAAGACACGTGTAGAAATGTTCACAGCTCTAACCTAACCTGGGTGTTAGCTGATGTGTTGGTGTTCGCAACCTTGTGAAGGGAATCCAAGGACTTTAATTGAACAAGTCACATTGGTTAATTTTTCCTGGGTTTTCCTGGGTTACTAGCATTCCGGGTTAACATCCCAATAAAGTAGTTTTCTACAGGTGGTTTTATATATGTATTTTTTTTTTAGTTCCGCTGTTGTCTCCTTTGATCACAATGGAGCAGCCAAGACACGTCCCAGGACATTATTGCTCCTGCGCGTGGCTGCCCAAGAGAGATCACGGTGCTGAGTCTTCGCATTTTACACAAGATGTACACTGGCGACCTTGAACACCCGCACCACACGATACTTCAACACCCGTGCAGCAACACCTGCACTGACAGCACAGGACATTGTTCTAGCGTACAGTGACTCTGGTCACCCTCCAGTCAGTCTTGTATCCTGGAACATTTTCCTTTTGAGGACATGACCTTGACGAATTACCTTCCCCATTCTTCTTGTGTATCTCCCGCGTTCCTGTTTACTGTATATTCCTTCCAGCTCTGCTGGAACAAAACTAATAAAGCTGCTGTAGATAATAAACCCAGAGTAGAAGTACTGACAATACCCTCATCACTTTACTGAGGTTTAGCAGCCCAAGCTGATAGATTTCATTACCTGATGTACAAAACCCATCTTGTGTGATGAAATATAACAAGGCAACATAGCTGACTTGTGTTCCCGCCATAGAGGCTCCCGGCAGAGGCCTGGGAATTTATTCCCAGGTGAATAATGTAAGAAAACCTGTGTCCACTATGTAACAGACATTGTGAGCAGGACAGCACCATACTGTATCCAAATTTATTCATAAAAATACAAATGCTATGTTCCATAACCCGCAGTGTGATGCTGGTGCTGCCAGAACATAGGTAGAGGTTTTCAAGAGGAAATTAGTCGTCCTGAAAGGTACCTGATCAGCCAGGCTGTGATAGGTATGTAGTTCGCTGGTAACACAGCCTGGTTGACCAGGATTAGTAAGTAAGTTTATTCAGGTATACACAAATACAGTTACATAGATTATCATACATAGCAGCATATGTGTAGAGAACCCAGGATAACCCAAAACAGTCAGACAAACGACTGGCCTCTGATCAGGCTAAGAGCAGAACTCGAAGTTGGTCTCAGGTATGACACGGGTAAAATTCCTTCTCTCGTCACTGTGGCTTTGCAGCTCAGCTGTTTTTGTAAAGTGTTGCCATTTTAAGCTCACTTTAAATTACACACGACAGTCAAAGTGTTTCACGCATGAGGAAAAAGTATAATTAGTCGTTATGAAAGTGAAAGACAATATATGGTGTCATGAACAAAGTGAAGAACACATGGTGTAATGAACAAAGTGAAAGACAATATATGGTGTCATGAACAAAGTGAAGAACACATGGTGTAATGAACAAAGTGAAAGACAATATATGGTGTCATGAACAAAGTGAAGAACACATGGTGTAATGAACAAAGTGAAGAACACATGGTGTAATGAACAAAGTGAAGAACACATGGTGTAATGAACAAAGTGAAGAACACATGGTGTAATGAACAAAGTGAAGAACACATGGTGTAATGAACAAAGTGAAGAACACATGGTGTAATGAACAAAGTGAAGAACACATGGTGTAATGAAAAAGTGAAGAACACATGGTGTAATGAACAAAGTAAACACATGGTGTAATGAACAAAGTGAAGAACACATGGTGTAATGAACAAAGTGAAGAACACATGGTGTAATGAACAAAGTGAAGAACACATGGTGTAATGAACAAAGTGAAGAACACATGGTGTAATGAACAAAGTGAAGAACACATGGTGTAATGAACAAAGTGAAGAACACATGGTGTAATGAACAAAGTGAAGAACACATGGTGTAATGAACAAAGTGAAGAACACATGGTGTAATGAACAAAGTGAAGAACACATGGTGTAATGAACAAAGTGAAGAACACATGGTGTAATGAACAAAGTGAAGAACACATGGTGTAATGAACAAAGTGAAGAACACATGGTGTAATGAACAAAGTGAAGAACACATGGTGTATGAACAAAGTGAAGAACACATGGTGTAATGAACAAAGTGAAGACAACATGGTGTCATGAACAAAGTGAAAAACACAATGGTGTCATGAACAAAGTGAAGAAACATGGTGTATGAACAAAGTGAAGAAAATTGAGTGTCATGAACAAAGTGAAGAACACATGGTGTCAATGAACAAAGTGAAGAACACATGGTGTCATGAACAAAGTGAAGAACACATGGTGTAATGAACAAAGTGAAGAAACATGGTGTCATGAACAAAGTGAAGGACACATGGTGTCATGAACAAAGTGAAGGAACATGGTGTCATGAACAAAGTGAAGGACACATGGTGTAATGAACAAAGTGAAGACACATGGTGTCATGAACAAAGTGAAGAACACATGGTGTAATGAACAAAGTGAAAGACAATATATGGTGTCATGAACAAAGTGAAGAACACAAGGTGTCATGAACAAAGTGAAGAACACAAGGTGTCATGAACAAAGTGAAGAACACAAGGTGTCATGAACAAAGTGAAGAACACATGGTGTCATGAACAAAGTGAAGAACACATGGTGTCATGAACAAAGTGAAGAACACATGGTGTCATGAACAAAGTGAAGGACACATGGTGTAATGAACAAAGTGAAGACACAGGTGTCATGAACAAGTGAAGGACACATGGTGTCATGAACAAAGTGAAGAACACATGGTGTCATGAACAAAGTGAAGACACAGTTATGAACAAAGTGAAGACAATGTGTATGAACAAAGTGAAGAACACAAGGTGTCATGAACAAAGTGAAGACACAGTGTAATAACAAGTGAGCACATGTCATGAACAAAGTGAAGAACACATGGTGTCATGAACAAAGTGAAGACACAGTGTATGAACAAAGTGAAGACACATGGTGTCATGAACAAAGTGAAGAACACATGTGTATGAACAAAGTGAAGACACAGTGTATGAACAAAGTGAAGAACACATGGTGTAAATGAACAAAGTGAAGGACACATGGTGTAATGAACAAAGTGAAGGGAAACACAATGGTGTAATGAACAAAGTGAAGGACACATGGTGTAATGAACAAAGTGAAGAGACACATGGTGTCATGAACAAAGTGAAGACACATGGTGTATGAACAAAGTGAAGGACACATGGTGTCATGAACAAAGTGAAGGACACATGGTGTAATGAACAAAGTGAAGGACACATGGTGTAATGAACAAAGTGAAGGACACATGGTGTAATGAACAAAGTGAAGGACACATGGTGTAATGAACAAAGTGAAGGACACATTGTGTAATGAACAAAGTGAAGGACACATTGTGTAATGAACAAAGTGAAGGACACATGTGTAATGAACAAAGTGAAGGACACATTGTGTAATGAACAAAGTGAAGGACACATGTGTAATGAACAAAGTGAAGGACACATGTGTAATGAACAAAGTGAAGGACACATTGTGTAATGAACAAAGTGAAGGACACATTGTGTAATGAACAAAGTGAAGGACACATTGTGTAATGAACAAAGTGAAGGACACATTGTGTAATGAACAAAGTGAAGGACACATTGTGTAATGAACAAAGTGAAGGACACATTGTGTAATGAACAAAGTGAAGGACACATTGTGTAATGAACAAAGTGAAGGACACATTGTGTAATGAACAAAGTGAAGGACACATGGTGTAATGAACAAAGTGAAGGACACATGGTGTAATGAACAAAGTGAAGGACACATTGTGTAATGAACAAAGTGAAGGACACATTGTGTAATGAACAAAGTGAAGGACACATGTGTAATGAACAAAGTGAAGGACACATGTGTAATGAACAAAGTGAAGGACACATGGTGTAATGAACAAAGTGAAGGACACATGGTGTAATGAACAAAGTGAAGGACACATGGTGTAATGAACAAAGTGAAGGACACATGGTGTAATGAACAAAGTGAAGGACACATGGTGTAATGAACAAAGTGAAGGACACATGGTGTAATGAACAAAGTGAAGGACACATGGTGTAATGAACAAAGTGAAGGACACATGGTGTAATGAACAAAGTGAAGGACACTGGTGTTATGAACAAAAGCTTATGTACGGATATATGAATTGCATAAACGTTAGCGTTTGTAAATTGGACTCTTATATTTGAGAAGCGAGAAACCTGCGTTAATTAGACATGGAGTGTAGGTATGTTAGGACATGCAAACTTACCACAATGTTTCGCTCACTTGAACTATAAACACTGAAGACGGGACACCAACATCACTCTGCTGCTGTAACTACAGATAGCCAGTTACACAGCTAATATATCATAAACACTGTGGTAGAGGCAGTTAAGAGAGAGAAGCCGTGCTTAACCTGCTTGTGCGAGAGATAAGAGAGAATTAAGGACACAGCCTCTTCGTGGATGAGTTTCTTAATGATGTTGCAGGCCATGTGATCAAAGGAAATGGATCTGCCCTCACCTCGTATCGAACCTGATTAACTAACGGGATTTGTTGTGATCCCTAAGAGTTCAGCGTTTCCCCAAGAATATAATAGAGACGGTGAATAAACAACGCTGGTAAGGCCACTGCAAAATACTCAGCGTCTCATTAGCAGTAAAAGATTCAGTAACGGGGTGAAGAGGCGGGCGAAGCACCAGCGTGAAATGCATTAAGCGTAGATGCAATCACCGCAAACACCGCAAACACCGCAATCACCGCCAGCATGTTACTATCGTGAGGGGAAACAACGCAGATTACACGCGTATGAAAAGGAGTCTAGCTGCAACAAATGTTGGTGAGGGAGATATATAAAAGGTAATACACGAGCCAGAGCCACTGGCAGTGGGTAGCCAGTAAGTGAAAACTTCAGAAAGAAGGCACTCAGGTGCCAGACTTTGTCAAAGCGGCATTTCGTATTACGACACTAAGATTCAGTTATTTAATTAAGAAAATGGGTAAGTTAGGTTCTAAGTTCCATAGGATTTTGATATATACACTGAAAGTTGCACGTCTCTGTGTATATACACTGAGAAGTATCATACTACCCCCAATCTCTAAAATGATTCCTTACTGGAGTCTCCCAGCTCAGGCTGACAGATTTCAGCAGCCTTGTGTGAGCCCCATCTGTCTAATGGAATATAACAGGGAAACATAGTAAGCTTTTGTTCTCACTGTGTAACTGTCATATAAAATAAGGTAAAGGCACGTTGCTGATGGATCCAATTTTGTTATAAAAAAAAACTGGGATGTAACGAAACCTGTCACATGATTGTTATCGCAGTGTGTATGATTGTTGTCTGTGGACCATGGTGTTGACGGTACAATTATTGTACTGTTTACTTGGTTTCAGGTGAGGACACGAGAGTTGGGGAGAAAAGGCGTCGAGGTGCAGGCAACCGTGAGTGCCTATTACAGTAGTTACTTCATTAGCGATTATTTACCTCATTCGGATTATTTATTAACATTAATCAATACGATAATTTTGATCTAAAGTATCATCTCATTGACTGTCGAGACGCAGTTTTTAATTGTGGCATTAATTTATATGATAATCGTAATTTGTTTCATTGATTAGTTTGTTGGTAGAGTATATATCTTGGTAGAGTATATCTCTGAGGGTTGTGGGGACTGTTGTTACTGCTCTCTGATCTTTGACTGTGGCTGTATATTGTTTTCCTGACTGGTGAGTGAGACTGATGTTAAGTAAAAGGACACAAATGCAACTAATGTGACATTTTATTGTGGCAACGTTTCGCTCTCCAGGAGCTTTGTCAAGCCGTTACTTAACATATTGTCGGTAATTCTACCAATATTAATACAGAGACTGATGTAGATGGTTGCTTGTAGTCAGCCTAGTGTTGGCTTAACAGTAGAGGAATGCGTAGTAAGGAGTCAGTGGACTTTGAATTTTATGAAGTTCTCTTATAGTCACTGGGAAGCGCTAAATTAGCAGGGGTCATACAGCGCCCGGTGAACGGGAGAGTAGTTCCAATTTCTCGGATCAAGAACCCTTCACCGGAATCAGACATTTTTCTCTCTCCATCCTTGAGTTACCCCAGAAGTCACCATTGTTCTTCAGCACATCTTAGCAGGTGTCCTGGTGAGTGAGTCACATGTAGTGCATTACCTTGGTAACTTGGTCATGATTGTGACCAGATATAAACATGCAAATACTTCATTACCTTTGTAACTAGTTCAGCTATCAAAACTTTGCGGCTCAGTTCCTGGACCCATCATGTACCTCTGTAATCTTTTGACTGCCGCCCATGGGATGGGTATGGGCTGTATAATGAAGGTGTTAACTAAACTTTCACCTATAATACTGACCATTATCTACTGCTCGACAGATGTATGTAATAGAGAAGCTTCATTGTGTGTTAGTTACCATTTGTTCCTAGGCACATGTCGATTAGACACTAGGCCTGTTTGTATGTGTGTGTGTAAGGAAACACTTCGAAATGTTTCCGCCCCGCCGGGAATAGAACCCGGGCCCTTCGTGCGTGAAGCGAGAGCTTTAGCCACCAGGGCCTGGTTAGGTACCATTTTGTCCTAGGCACATGTCGATTAGATACTAGGCCTGTTGTATATATATGTGTGTGTGTGTGTGTGTGTAAGGAAACACTTCGAAATGTTTCGGCCCCGCCGGGAATTGAACCCGGGCCCTCCGTGCGTGAAGCAAGAGCGCTAGCCACCATGCTGTGTGTGTGTGTGTGTGTGTGTGTGTGTGTGTGTGTGTACTCACCTATTTGTGGTTGCAGGGGTCGAGTCATAGCTCCTGGCCCCGCCTCTTCACTGATTGCTACTAGGTCCTCTCAAGTGTGTGTGTGTGTGTGTGTGTGTGTGTGTGTGTGTGTGTGTGTGTGTGTGTGTGTGTGTGTGTGTGTGTGTGTGTGTGTGTGTGTGTGGTGTGTGTGTGTGTGTGTGTGTTTTGGTCGGTCTGAGTTCACACACACACACACACACACACACATATATATATATATATATATATATATATTTGACATTAAAAGGATTTAAAGAAAAATCGCACACAAAGATGAGCCTTAATCTTTCAAGTCTGGAAAAATACATCTAAATACAAACATATATATCCTGTTGGATCAAAGGAGGAGGAAGATTAGTAGTAATAGGAAGAGGAGGAGGAGGAGGAAGAAGTGGAGGAGGAAGAAGTGGAGGAGGAGGAGGAAGTGGAGGAGGAGGAGGTGGTGGAGGAAGGGGCCCAGTGGGACTGAGAGATAAAGCGAAGTGAAGGAAGCATGTTACAGGCAGCATAATTATCACAACACATGGTATGAGCAGGTGGGTGCAGGTGCTGAGTGAAAGCTGGCTGATGGCACAGTCATGTGTTGCTCCTCTCACCCAGACTGTGTCCCACCACTGCCACCATAAATGTGCACATTGTAAGACTCGGTAATCATGTCAATTTGGCACTTTTCAATTTCCATAATCGTCATCAGTCATAGCTTTAATAGATTGTCATAAATATCAATTTCAGTCTTGAGATTTATTGAAATGTTTCATACGACCCTCATCAGAACCCTGACTGCTGACCTGTTCTCTACGTGTCTCTCACTTCTGCTGGACTGAAGTTGTTATCCGACACCTTCTGTGGCCACTTTTTGATGTTCTCATGTTATAGACGTCGTGGTGCTTGATTTGGCACGACACTGAGGACTCGTACCGGAACTTGAAATATGACTCCGACTTTCATGTTGTCATCAGGAAGACAAGTTTTTTCTTAAGACATTTCATAATCAGCCCTGAATTTACGCTCTCTGGAAAGACTTAGAGTTTGGGAGTTTACCGAATAAAGTGTACAAATGAAAAATAGGAATAAAGAAAGATATAAATAACGTGGTGCGAGTATCTAACAAAGGAAGTCTAGCAGCGGGAAATTCAAGTTGGCAAATTTAGATTTAAAAAAACATATAGGGAAATACTGGTTATGCAGTAAAGTTGTGGATGAACGAAACCAACTACCAGGTAGTATCATTGAACTTTGGGCAGCTTTAAAGGTAAATTGGACGGGTATATGAGTGAGTTGGACCTGCCAAGCATGGGCACATAGCCTACTGCAGAGTTCCATCACTCTTATTTATGATCTTAATCGTTTCTAATCTTCTGTCTCTATTTTTTCTGTGTATATTGTAAGCTGCGATGTCAGTACTGATTGCTAGTTAAGGTTGCTGGGCTCGATTCCTCGGTCCTTGTCGCCTCTTTCACTATCGACTAATTTGATAATTCCTAGCTAGCTGGGCCCTGTCATACCTGTACGTAAAACTAATTACTAAATGGTGTGTGTGTGTGTGTGTGTGTGTGAGAGAGAGATCCAACAATTAATATTTGCACCAATAACTCATTACAGTTGTGACCGGGTGTAGACTAGTGAATTGCTCATTACTTTATAATTTGTTCATAATTGTAACCATTTATAAACGTAAGTAAATTTACTTACATGGTTCATTACCTTTGTAACTTGTGTTCATTACCTTTGTACCTTGTCCAGTTATCAAAACTTTGGGGTCCAGTCCCTGGACCCATTATGTACCTCTGTAATCTGTAAATACCTTTGTAACTTGTCATGATTGTGACCAGATCTACCTGAGTTCATTACCTTTGTAACTTGCTCAGCTATCAAAACTTTGAGGTCCAGTCCCTGGACCCATTATGTACCTCTGTAATCTCTTGACTACCGCCCACACGATGGGTATGGGGTGCATAATAAAGATATCAAACTAAACTAAATCTACATCCACCATTTTTACATCCAGATCATTATATTCCCACTGGAATACAACATTGGAGTTACATTCCGGCAAATATAACTGGTTATTTTCCCACGAAGAAGCCTGCTGCGCAGACGGACCGTTTCAGCAGTAAAGATACCCATGTGTTGTACATGTGTTCAATTTATGAGTATGTATGCTGTGTGAATCTTATGACTTGTATACGTATATAAACTACTTCATTATACAAACAATTAAGCAATTTCTCGCTTGTTGATTGTTAAAAATATATTTAAATTGTGAGGACAATCTTCCACAATCATTTAAAATTGCTCAACGTGAAATGCATTTTAGATAACATTTAACATTTTGCCGAATGGGTAAAACTTGTTATTTTGGCTTAAATAGCAACGCTCTTCTTGCCGAATAAGGTAAGCGAAAATTTGTGTATGCAATAATTTCGCAAAAATAATTCTGAACCTAACGAAAAAATATATTTCATTGTGTTTGTTTATTATTAAATTATTGTAAACTCATCTAAAATATATTTAGTTGGATTAGGCTAACTTAAATTTGCGTTTATTAGAATAAGGTTAGGTTAGTTTTCTAAGGTTCTTTTGGTACAAAATTATTAATTTTTACATTAACATAAATGGAAAAAAAATCTTTAAACGTATAAGAGAAATTTTTAGAAAGGACTTAATTATAAACGATATATTGCTATTGACCAGTTTTACCTATTCGGCACTATATGTTTATGTATGCATGTATGTATATATATATATATATATGTATGTATATATGTATGTATATATGTATGTATATATGTATGTATATATGTATGTATATATGTATGTATATATGTATGTATATATGTATATATATATGTATATATATATATATTATATATATATATATATTATATATATATATATATATATATATATATAAGTTCAGTTATGTCAAATGCAGCATAATTTATAAGTACTATTATTTTTTTAATGGAAAAAGACATGTACAACAAAAGGAAGGCTTTTATTGTGAGGTTTCATTATATAAGAGGATTTATTAATTGTTATGAAGCCTTGTGTAAGTGAAACCTTGCATTAAAAGGTCTTTGGCTGTCCGTGTCTTGTAAGTACTTGGTTGTACTGGTGTAGTTGTACTGGTACAGTTGTACTGGTGTGCTCAGTATTAACTCACACGGAGACAAACTCAGAAGATTGATTGGCCAATATATTTTGACCACCTTCTGGGATCCTCTTCTGCTGAAGAGGATCCCAGAAGGGGGTCGAAATATACAGATCAATCAATCTTCTGAGTTTGCCTCCGTGTGTGTGGGTGATTCTTGAGGACTGATAAGTGCTCATTACACTTAGTTATTCATTGTACTGGTATAATTGTGTTCAGTTGTGTTTACCTAGTTATGTTCAGTTGTGCTCGCCTGGTGCACGAGGCTAGAGAACAGCGGGTGAGCCACGAACAACCACGTCTTAAAAGCTTCTTGTTGTAACCACAGGAGACCTAAAATATACTTCCGTGTAGTGGGAGCACTGGTGCGATGCTCTACAATCTACATCACCCTAAGAAAGGCGGTCACTTAGGTTTCTAACCAGACCACTAACACGTCAAGGTCAGCCTCCATGTCTGCCATACCTGCATGTTAACACACTCGTCCCTGGGTTCTCACTGTCCCTGGCTCCCCTGGGCTCTCACTGCCAATGGCTCCCTTGGGCTCTCACTGTCCCGGATTCCTTGGGCTAACCCTGGCTTCCCTGGGCTCACTGTCCCTGATTCCTTGGGCTATCCCTGGCTTCCCTGGGCTCACTGTCCCTGGCTCCCCTGGGCTCTCACTGTCCCTGGCTCCCCTGGGCTCTCACTGTCCCTGGCTCCACTGGGGTCTCACTGTCCCTGGCTCCACTGGGGTCTCACTGTCCCTGGCTCCCCTGGGCTCTCACTGTCCCTGGCTCCCCTGGGCTCTCACTATCCCTGGCTCCCCTGGGCTTAGACTATCCCTGGCTCCCTGGGCTTAGACTATCCCTGGCTCCCTAAGCCAGCAAGCACCCCCCTCCCCCACACACTCCTTGATATGCTGTGGGTTGTAAATGCTCTGGGAGGTGAGGAGAACCATGTTTTCTAACGAAAAGATTTTAGCTGTGTGCAGCAAACCCTGACTTTGCCTAGGTCAGTGGAGATGGGCCAAGCATTAGTCGAGAAAGTTTCGCATTTTTTCTAAGTAGTAAACTCCTAGCGTCGTCAGAGTCCCATTAATATGAAGGCGTAATTGAGAGTTACGTTGCAGTAAAAGCTATTGTTGTTCATCAGGAAGGTGAATGTATTGTGGTTGCTGGGGTCGAGTCATAGCTCCTGGTTATGACGTGTGTGTATATATATATATTTATTATTATTATTATTATTATTATTATGATTATGATTATTATTATTATGCGCATAGCCTAAAACAAAGTATATAGGCAATTCAAATGAGGAAATCACGGGGTTGAGCTTATATAAGCTTAAATAGTAAGACCACTTCCTTGACCCTGTTTATCGTGTCACGGCCATATTGTAGAGATATCAATATTGGCAAGGTTCTTAATAATGCTGTTAGTCTAAGAATGTTTGATAGGACAAGCCCCGTAGACTGAAGTGTTGACGAAACTATAAACACGGCAACATTGGTAAGCGAGCATATTAGACTGGCAAACAGCATGTTGAATGATTAGCTCCTCTTGTTTGAACACTTGTTTACTGAGCTGAGATATTTGGGATCTCTCTTTACCCTCCGCGGTATCAGTTATACAGGGGAAAGCAGCGGAATGTAAGGCAGTGGCAACAAGTACAACAGCAGCAGTAGCACAGCAGCAAAAGCAACAACAGCAGAATCAGAAGCATCAGCAATCGTGGTATCAGAAACAATAAATAGAAGATTATCCGTTGCAGTAGTATCAGGGCATCTCGTAGTTCAGTGGTTGTGCTTTTGGCTCACAACCTCAGGACAACTATTCAGTGTTTGGCTGCGTGAGATGTATGGAAAAATCTAGCAACTGTTATCCCTGATCACGTAGCAGTAAAAAAAAAACTAAGAGCTAGTCGACAGTTGGGGATCATCCTAGAGGAGGAAATAAGCCACTTTGTTTGGCTTACTTGGGCTATTAATTGTCCTGGGTTAATTATTTCACTAAATTCCTCAACAGTAACTGTTGCCTAAAGAATGTTATCTATTGAGATAGTTTAATTGATTAATTAATTTATGTTGCAGAATTTGTTTTAATTAACATTAGCCACGGCAGTCACTCAACACAGGACCTGACAACCTCTTACTTTTTTTTTTTATATTTTATTGAAATCTGCGTATACAAACATCATGACATAGATATTACCTTTTACATAAGAATTTCCCAAAACCAAAACAACTACAAGCCAACTTCCCCACACCAAATGCTTAGTACCAAATATAATATTACATCACACTCCATGGTTCCTTCCTTTTCGCTATAACAGACGAAATATATACCAACCAATCAATAAGTTCTACGTGAACGCTTCAAGGCACACCAGAAACAACTACAATCTCATCCTTGTACAGCACCCCCCCCCCCTCCAAGATCGTTCACGCATTGTTATGCCATAAGACAAAACATAAAACCACAAAACAATGACCACACAAGGAATGAATACATATTACATACATATTACCCATGACACAATCGTATATAAAAAACATATATACCTTCCCAACCATGGGTTACATTATACACAATATATACCTGACAACTACATATCCGTCCTATTCCCCAAAAATTCTTACAACCACCAAGCCCCATATACTTAAGGCCACCTTTAGTATACTTCTGATCTATACACAATAACATGATATAACAAAATATAGACAAGAAGAGATATACACTTCTTATAAAGAACTACCCATATACCCCACATGCATACCCCCCCCCTTGGACACAATCCTCAAACAAGAAAACATAACATGAACCACGCACACACACAAAATGTTACATATTTCTTATATAATGATCTCTGCCTTTTCAACACAAAACACAGAAAACACAAACATAACAAAAATAACTTACTCCAATAATGACCTTACACAGAAGGCCCAAAATATATGAACATCAATGATTATACAATCCTTGTATGCATCTTATCCAAATCAGAACCAACCTTCGGCATAGAAGGTTCTCATACTCAGAGATGTACTGAAGCACAAACTACCCCAGCCTCTTCCCCACTGATCTACACCCTCCCCACCTAACGGCCTTCCACCTAAGAACCCACCTAACCCCCCCCTTACCTATCATCTACACATTCCCCACTACTTTACCCATCCCCGTTCACCACCCCTAACCCATCCCCCCTCCTTCCCCCACTAACCTCTCCCCTCCCCACGCCCCTTAACCCATGCACTGTCATCTCTCGATAAGGCTGCGAGAAAGCCCCATCCCACGCCCTACCATATAATTCCCTGTTCCTACACTTAGTCCTAAAAACCATTGTCTTGGCCTATATAATAATGGTAGAATTACTCTTCCACCTCATGTGGTACCTATATATATATACCCTGTGTCCTTGTATTGTTTGTAACTGCTTGATAAAGCTCCTGGAGAGCGAAACTTTGCCACAATAAAATATCACATTAGCTGCATGTGTGTCATTTTAATTTACCTTATATTCGCCGGGTCTTCTTCGTGCGGTGACCCGACACAGTCAATGGATTCATGAAGTTATTAAGTTAATATTTTTTTTAAATGGAAGTCATCAAAGGGTGGAAGTCTCGTGTGTTATCATGTCATTAGAACGAACCATTACTTTTCAAGGAAAGTCATCAGGAAATAATAAAGGAAGTCATCACAGGAGATTGTAAATGAAGTCAAGAAAGGTAATGGATTCAATAAAGGAAGTCATCTAAGTTAAGCGTGAGTAAACATGGTATGAAGGAAAGTTCTGGATAAAATTACGATTTTACTCACGAGATGAGAAGAAGGAAGCGAAGGAGGAAGATCCGTAGAGGGTGGAGAGGAGTGGTGAAGGAGAGAGATGAGGAAGGAAGAGGGCAGTGAGGGAGGAGAAAGGTAGGAAGTAGGTAATGGTGTTGCTGGTGGCACTGGTTTTCCTGCTCGCTCTGCTGTCCCATCAGTGCCTCCTGATAGTGAGTGGCCGGCTTTATTACGCTTGTGGTTAACACATTAGTTTGGTGTAAGGCTTATCAACTGCACGAGGGTCATGTGATTCGCAATTCATGTGTACACTAACATCAAGAATTATTTAATAATTAAAATACTGATTAAAGTAAACAGTGTGTGTAAACTGAAATATACTACTTGTAGATGTATATATATTGTTCCCTTTGCAAATGTATACATAAACACTAGACCTGTTCGAAATATGAAAGTGTTGGGTAAAAGGCATTTCCACAGTGCACTGTTTACAAAGATTACTGTAAAAGAAAGACTTGAATAAAGTTTTCAATCTTAAAATCGTTGCCGGAGACTCCTTGTTGCGTAATTTTCACCAGCAGAGTGTTATTCCAAGCAAAAAGTTTGCCTATTTCATCTTTCAGATACGCCTTCTGAAGTTTTGCGTGTGGGTTCCATTTACCTGAGTATGGAAAAAGAAAAAAATGGAGAGATGAGAGAGGCAGCAGCTGGCAGTGGTGAAGCAAACTTTAACTTGCCACTATAATTAAACTTTAGATATTACATGAAAAAAACTGGATGGTTGAAAGAAGAAAGCCAGAAGTTGTACAACGGTGAAATATGAAATCTCTAGTCATTCTAAAAATGTCAGTGTTCATTTCTTTGTTTCCACCCTCTTTTCTGCCTCCTAATAAATATATATATATATATATATTTATTTATTTATATATTTATTCTCCCTCCGACTTCCTTCCCTCTTCTCCAACACTCTCCCTCTCATCAACACGTCAATCTTCCACCCCCGCCTCCTTGTTTATCGGTAGTAAATAGAGGGTTGTTTTGACAGAATGAACTGGCAATGATGAAGCGAGGCACGAGTGAAAGATAACGTCCCACATACACTGATGACTCTCTAAATTACCAGTGAGTTTAAGGTACGGAATGAGTGGTTCTTATAGTCATCCTGGAGCTAGTTGTGTCATTGTGCTCGCTAAATCAGCCGCCACTGCTGCTGCTGCTGCTGTGTTAGCTAACATAATCTTTGGGTCCAGTCACTTGACTCATTATGTACTTCCGTAAAAAATGACTGCTGTCCAGAGAATGGGTTTGCGACATCTATTATTAAACCAGGCTATTTTGTTCACTTGCCGACCAGTTTATACTAACATCCCACGGACACGATATGTGATCTTGAGTCAAGTATTGAAGATACTCTTAATGAACCAGCAACTTATAAACCATGGATAATATCAAGAATCCAAATGAATTCTTTGTTGCAAAATGGACATTAGTATTTCACGGTGTGTTGCAAAACTTATATTAGTGTTTCATAATGCAGAGGGGATACTAGTGTTTCATGGTGTTGCAGGTGTGACAGTAGCAGTGTGCAATGGCCTGCCGCAGCTGACGGTGCCGCTACCCTCCAGGAGAGACCTGTGTCGCTTCACACTGCGGCCCGTGACCCACACGGTCCAGGACTTGGTGCACCAACTCACTCACGAGGACCACGGCATTGACAGGGTCGTTCTTAAAACCACAGGTTAGTGACCTTTATGTTCCCACTAGCTTTCTCTCCTCTCGTCTTCCTCATTTACACAAATAAACAGCATATGGAAGACTGAAATTTATGACATTTCAGTCCTCTGTGTGACTAGTTAATGGTCCAAGTTGGACCGAAACGTCGCCATAATTTTGTCTATTTGCGGGTTCTTTGTGTATGGTTCCAGTCACGGTATCGTACCTTCTTATTCTTCCTGATCTTATTTTTACTACTTTCCTATATTTTTTTTCTTATTTTCTTTGTTTTACTTTTTTTATCCGAGACTTCTGGATGCAGCGTAAACTGTCAGTGGTCCTATAACTTCAAACAAAAGGACACATTGGCAGAGACTCGAGGTATGTTGGTGGACTGGTGATTCGCTCTACGGGTCCTGAACATCGGTGACAAATTCCCCCGTTCTCTTCCTAGAACGTTTGTCCTCGTCATACATGGCCCACTGGGCAAATGGTCTGGGGCGCCATTCATCAGCTTCCATTTTTTCCTGCTATGTTGAGTGGGAAGTCTGGCTCTGTCGGTGTTTAAGCCTACGGGTCCACCTGACCTGTTTTCTTGAGCATCAGTGATGAAGTTTCCGTTTTCTTTCCTGTGGCGTTAATCATCATCAACCCTCTGGGCAATTAGTCGACTAACTATACATCAGCACCCTCTAGGTGTAGGGAAAGCCTTTGATTCTGCTGGTAGGAGTGTATAGGGGTGCAGGGGCTGAGTCACAACACACATGGTGCGTATGAGGGGAGGGGAAGGGGGATTGGGCAGGGTTTAGGCAAGAAGGGTCCATCTTAGATTTAGGTTAAGTTTAGATTTAGATTCTTTATTTCCAATTACTGTATTTCCAAAATATTCAATAATTAGAAAATCCATAGGATGTACAGCATTTCGGGGAAAGCTTAGTCTAGGTTTTAATTAAGAACTACATTCATATTTTGACTTATTTTTAAATCTATACATTGTAATAGTCAAAGTTAAAAAAAAATAAAAGTTGCAACATACTTCATTAAATAAAAATATTGGAATTGTCTAGTTGTAAAAGAGTGAGTGGATTTAATTTATGAACTTGCAATACAATATAACGTAATATAGTTTTCTGATTATTTCAGCAGCCATTGATGTAAGAAGTACAATGATTATTCTATGTATAATTCTTAATACAACATTGTGTCTGAATGAATGGAATTGAAAAATATGGTTCAGAATATGGGAGTAGAAAAAAATGCTGCAGCAGGAAGCATGGGTGGATGAATAATGGATGAACATTTAATTAACACACATTTCAAGATGTTTGAAGATAGAATATTACTGTCTTGAATCACACTCAGGAAAGGTGCTTTTTAAGCCGTAGTTTTGAAGTGGCAGATAGGGAACCTGTCAAATCTGGCAGTGTTCCAAATTTTGGGGCCTTTCATGAGTTTTTATTCAGGTTGGGTCATACACTGGGGGATATCAAAAAGTGTTTGTATCTTGTTTTATGTCTACGAGGTCTGTTGCAACTATCCAGGAAGAGTTTTAGATCAGGGTTTATATTTGCAGTGAATGTTCTATATATATATATATATATATATATATATATATATATATATATATATATATATATATATATATATATATATATATATAATATCCTCAGTAGTATGAGTGTTATGTGTGTTGAGCAAGTTTAAATTTTTGAAGTGTGTTAGCGTACGCTTCACACGGCGAGGGCCTGGGTTCGATTCCCAGCCAGGGTAGAAACATTGGGCGTGTTTCTTTACACCTGTTGTCTATGTTCCCCATCAGTAAAATGGGTACCTGGGTGTTAGTCGACTGGTGTGGGTCGCATCCTGGGACAATGACCTAATTTGCCCGAAATGCTCAGCATAACAAGCGGCTTTCTATATAGTAGTATGTCATTGATGTCAGCTAGGACTGTATACCTTGTACATGTACTTGTAGTAAATAAAGATATTATTATTATTATTATTATTATTATTATTATTTTATTATTTTATTATTATTATTATTATTATTATTATTATTATTATTTTTTTTTTTTTTTTTTTAAGGTTTTGGTTGTGCCGCCTGAGTGGCTAATTGTGCACCCGCAGCTCATCCTGTGAGCGGTAGCGTAAAAAAAAATGCAGATGTCACAGTGGGTCTTTGTCAGACCCCACTGAGTATTGTTACACCACTAGAAAAATATTAGCCACATTATATTTTACAGTTACTTCATATAGTTGATGTACACAGCACAGTATGAAATACAATTTCAAAAAATAATCTTATTACCACTAAAACAAATTGATCATAATTGGGTTGCATTCTCCTCAATAAAAATAAATTCATTCATCTAGTCGATGCAAAATGTGGATACAACCTCAAAATTTCAGATATCTTATAATTAACAATGAGGTATTTTGTCAAGGCTCTTGCCTATGTTGTCTAGCACGTGAATAATCATTCCTTTGGCAGTTTTTTGTATTAGGCGCTTTGCTACATGTAGTAGATCCCCAGGCAGAAATTCCCTGGGTGAGTTACGGATGTATTAAGAGTAATTCTGTTTGAGGTACAAAGTAACATATCTTAGGATGTCCACTGTTTTGGAAACCTTGGTTATGTGATGGATGTGAGTGTTGATTTTAAATTCCTGTCCAGGTATAGATATAAGAATTTACCTCTGTTTTGCCTTAAAATGAATGAATAATTGGATATCCTCTAAGGGTTACATTTAAGTGGTTGCCTGATTTTTTTCTTCCTCCTACTTTTTGATTGTATTTCTTTCATAACTCTAGAATATCCCCCCTTCATCCGATTGTATTCAAGAGCCCTAGGACCCTAGTTTATGAAGCCATTCCCAGCATTCTGGAATGGCTCGGATAACTCAAACCTTTATCCCTACCCAAACCTTTAGTCCCATCCAAACGAATTCACTTGTCTGCCCTGGCCAGGTATGCTCAGTCTATCCTGTCAGCTCATCTCTACACATGACATAAGGATGTGGAGCTTTGTTAGTGCCCTGGCCTTATTGATGTCCCAGGAAATGAATTGGAAGATGCTGAGGTAAAGGCTAAATCTGTATTAGTCTTTTGCCATATTGACTTCATGGACCATATCCACAGATGTCATTTGGAAGTGGTGGGCCCTACTGGTCAGGAGCCAGTAATACAGAGCCCATCAGGACATGGGTGCTGGCCTTCCTCCTGCAACAGGACTGCATTATGAGACGAATCAGTTGATTGAGGATCAAGCGCACAAATCTCACCCATAACCACCTGTTTGCAGGTGCTCTTGCCCCGCCCCCATATCTATACGTTTTAATAGTTTGTCCATGCCTTAGGCCATGGACAAACTGTCATCATGGTTTTTATAATTTCAGAGGTGCCAGGGAACTTTAGGTGAGAATTTAGATAATAATTTTATAGGTTTTTTAACTGATGCTGGTTATTTTAACTTTGAGTATGTGATGTATGACATTAATTATTTGTATGTGCCATTTTATTCACATTTGTAGCTTTTATTGTTTTGATAAATTAGTTTTTTGTGTGCATGTGTGTGGGGGAAGGGGTTGTAATTTGTCATTCATTTTTATTGGAATGAGGTACTGTAAATAACAGGCAAAGGGGGAGGGGTTGTCACGTCACAGAGTCACTGATATGTTCGGAACTACTAAATGCCTCATATGATGTAGTTGAAATTTTGGCGGTAAAGATCGATAACCAAAACCTGGTCATTGTGGTTGTATACAAGCCTCTGGATGCAACTTCCCAAGATTTCCAGGAATAGCTTTTGAAAATTGAACACTGTCTAAAAAGTCTTCCAGCTCCTGCCCCCAATATCTTGCTCCTGGGGAATTTCAACCTAAGGCACCTAAAATGGAGAAATGTAGCAAATGCTGTAGCAAAGATAACCCTAGGAGGCAGTTCAGATGAAAATTCTCACACACACGAGCTTTTAAATCTCTGCACCAAATTTACCTTAACCAGCAAACAATAGAGCCAACAAGATTGGAGAATACACTGGACCTCATCTAAACTAACGATGATCTGATACTAAATATTACCATATCAAAAGCAACATAGTACTCAGATCACAACATAATAGAGGTTCAGACATGTATGCGCAGGGCCCCAGACCACCAAAATGTGATCAGTCACGAGGGAGCTTTCACCAAATTCAACTTCAATAACAAAAACATAATAATAATAATAATAATAATAATAATAATAATTTTTATTTCAATGCATGTTACAAGTGTACAATGTTATTGGTAGTTACAATTATAAAACAATTATAAAACTGTAATGCAAGGAGAGCCACTGGCATGCCATGGCATTAGGGGCAGTTTATTCTAGAGACTTATTCACTAAGTACTTAATGCTAAAGAAATTGATTGAGTTTATTCTAGTTCTGTATTATTTAAATTATTAAATGGTTATACATACTATTAAAATACAATACAAGAGAAATTGGTTGAGTTTAATCTAGTTGTAGAATTTATTTCAAATTACAGTATGTTGATGCTATACTAGTATAATAACAATACTAGAAATAGTTTTTAGTTTCTTCTAGATATATATTTTATTTCAAATTAAGAAAATGATGATACTATAAGATTTTAAATGACAATATGATGATATGAAATTGCAACAAGTGTTAAGGAGGATGAACATATCAAATTGAGATCATCTTAAGTAAAATAATATTGGGTTTGGAAGTTTGTTACAGTATGAGTATTTAGTATAGGGTGAGTAGGTGATTTTTGAGAAGAGTCTTGAATTGATTTTCCGACAAGGTTAACTTGATATTTACTGGTAATGAATTCCAGATTCTGGGGCCCTTTATGTGCATAGAATTTTTACATTGGTTAGTATGGACTCGGGTATGTCAAATAGTGATCTGTGTCTTGTGTCATGTTCGTGGGACCTATTAAAGTTGTTGAGGAGAATTCTGAGCGCAGGGTTGATATTAGCATGTAGAGTTTTATGTATGTAGAAGGCACATGAATAGGTATGAATATTTTTTATGGTGAGTAGTTTTAAGGTTCTGAATATAGGTGGAGTATGCTGTCTAGAGTGGGAATTTGATATCATCCTGACTGCAGCCTTTTGCTGGGTTATGAGTGGTCTAAGGTGATTTAATGTTGTTGAGCCCCATGCACAGATTCCATAGGTGAGATAAGGGTAGATAAGAGAATGATATAGTGCAATGAGAGCTGGTTGAGGCACATAATAGCGTATCTTAGATAATATACCTACTGTCCTTGAGATTTTCTTGGAAATTTGTTGTATGTGTGTTTGGAATTTAAGACTACTGTCAAGGTGGATTCCTAGGAATTTTCCTCTGTGAGCCTTGTGATGGGTGAACCATTTAGCGTTATGTTAAGTGGAACATTTGTAGCTTTGTTTCCAAACTGAATGTAGTAGGTCTTGTCCGTATTGAGAGTAAGCTTATTTGTCATCATCCATGTTGATATTTTCTGTAATTCGGCATTAACTGTGTTGGCTAGTACGACTGGATTTGGGTGAGAGAAGACATATGTTGTGTCATCTGCAAACAAAATGGGTTTGAGTAGTTGTGATGCATTCGGTAGGTCATTTATGTAAATGAGGAATAGGAGTGGCCCCAGGACACTACCTTGAGGACACCGACTGTAATTTGTTGTGTGGAAGAGTTCTCTCCATTTGTGTTCACGTACTGACTTCTGTTGCTAAGGTACGACTTTAGGTAGTTGAGGGGTGCCCCTAATACCATAGTGCGCTAATTTTGTGAGCAATAAATCATGGTCGACTGTATCAAATGCTTTGCGTAGGTCTATGAAGATTCCCAGCGGAACTTCTTTCTTCTCAAGTGCGGTGTATATTAACTCTAACATGTGTGTTATAGCATCGTTTGTGCTCTTGTTGGTCCTGAATCCAAATTGACAGGGGTTTAGTACATTGTGTGAGACGAGGTAGGAATAGATCTGTTTATGAATTAATTTTTCGAAGATTTTAGAAAGCAGTGGTAAATTTGAGATTGGTCTATAATTGTTCAAGTCAGTTTGGTCACCTCCTTTGTGGATCGGGGTGACCCTAGCTATTTTGAGAATTGATGGGAAGGTTGAAGATTCAATGGATTTATTGAATAATGCTGCTATAATTGGTGACAGTACATGTGTAGCTTTTTTGTACATAAAGGGTGGTAAGCTGTTTATGTCTCCTGCTTTGTTTTTAAGGGTGTTGATTATGAGTGAGACTAACCTAAGCAGCACGGACCCAAACCTATGTCTAGAACAAATTAACTCTGTGGCACTCAAGGTATGCTCAAGGCATATTCCTTTAACGAAAAGGAAGAGAAGATGTAAACTAGAAAGAGAAAGGTGCTCCCTATACAGGCGAAGGCAAAGAATAACAGAGTGGTTAAAAGAGGCCAATATATCTGTAATATGTAGGGAGGCACTGGTCAAAGAAAGAGCAAACATCGAACTGAAGCAAAAGGAATCTTACAGGAGTCAAGAAATGCGGGAAAAACTAAAAGCCATAAATGAAATTGAAAGAAACCAAAAATATTTCTTTTCTTATTCCAAATCAAAATCAAGAACAACATTTAGTATTGGGCCCCTAATTAGACGAGATGGGTCGTACACAGATGACAGCAAGGAAATGAGTGAGCTACTCAAGTCCCAATATGACTCGGTTTTTAGTGAGCCCCTAACCAGACTGAGAGTTAAGATAAGATAAGATAAGATTTCTTCGGATTTTTAACCCCGGAGGGTTAGCCACCCAGGATAACCCAAGAAAGTCAGTGCGTCATCGAGGACTGTCTGTCTTATTTCCATTGGGGTCCTTAATCTTGTCCCCCAGGATGCGACCCACACCAGTCGACTAACAACCCAGGTACCTATTTGCTGCTAGGTGAACATGACAACAGGTGTAAGGAAACACGTCGAAATGTTTCCACCCGCCGGGAATCGAACCCGGGCCCTCTGTGTGTGAAGCGAGAGCTCAAGCCACCAGACCACCGGAATTTTTTATGAGAGGGCCACAGAATTTGGTAGACTCAAACCTATCTGATATTATCCTGATGCCAAATGACTTCGAAAAGGCGATAAATGACATGCGCATGCACTCTGCCCCAGGCCCAGACTCTTGGAACTTTGTGTTCATCAAGAACTGCAAGAAGCCCCTATCATGTGCTTTTAACATCCTATGGAGAGGAAGTTTTAGTTTAATATCTTTATCATGCACCCTATACCCATCCTGTGGGCGGTAGTCAAAAGATTACAGAGGTACATAATGGGTCCAGGGATAGGTCCCTAAAGTGAGGAACCATGGGCATGGGTTGTATCACAGCTGCTAAAAACGATGACATAGCCCCAGTCCACAAAGGGGGCAGTAAAGCAATAGCAAAGAACTACAGACCGATAGCACTAACGTCCCATATCATAAAAATCTTTGAAACTGTTCTAAGAAGCAAGATCGCCACCCATCTAGATACTCATCAGTTACACAACCCAGGGCAACATGGGTTTAGAGCAGGTTGCTCCTGGCTGTCCCAACTACTGGACCACTATGACAAGGTTCTGGATGCTCTAGAAGACAAACAAAATGCAGATGTAGTATACACAGACTTTGCAAAAGCCTTTGGCAAATGTGACTATGGTGTAATAGCTCACAAAATGCGTGATAAAGGAATAACAGGAAAAGTTGGTTGATGGATCTATAATTTCCTAACAAATAGAACACAAAGAGTATTAGTGAACAGAGTAAAGTCTGAGGTGGCTATGGTGAAAAGCTCTGTTCCACAAGGCACAGTACTCGCTCCCATCCTGTTCCTCATCCTCATATCTGACATAGACAGGGATGTAAGCTACAGCACCATGTCTTCCTTTGCAGATGACGCCCGAATTTGCATGAGTGTCCTCCATTGAAGACACTGCAAATGCAAAACTCCAGGCGGACATCTACCAAATCTTTAAATGGGCCGCAGAAAACAACATGAAGTTCAATGATGAGAAATTTCAATTAATCTGATATGGAAAACGTGAGGAAATTAAAACTGTATCAGAGTATAAATAATGTCAGAGGATCTCTCCTCCAAAGACCACAACATTGTATCAATCGCATCTGCTAGAAAAATGACAGGATGGATAATGAGAACCTTCAAAACTAGAGATGCCAAGCCAATGATGAGACACTTCAAGTCTTTTGTTCTATCTATGCTGGAATATTGCTGCACACTAACAGCACCTTTCAAGGCAGATGAAAATGCTGACCTAGAAAATGTACAGAGAACCTTCACAGCACACATAACTGCGATAAAACACCTCAATTACTGGGAACACTTGAAGTTTCTCATCCTGTACTCCCTAGAATGCAGGCGGGAGAGATACATGATTATATACACTTGGAAAATCCTAGAGGGCTTAGTACCAAATTTGCACACAAAATTCACTCCTTATGAAAGCAGAGAGACTCGGCAGACGATGCAACATTCCCCCAATGAAAAGCAGGGACAACACAATAAGTGTGAGGGGCCCAAGACTGTTCAACTGCCTCCCAGCATACATAAGGGGGATTACCAATAGACCCCTGGCTGTCTTCAAGAAGGCGCTGGACAGGCCCCTAAAGTCAGTACCTGACCAGCCGGGCTGTGGTTCGTTCGTCGGGTTGCGTGCAGCCAACTGTAACAGCCTGGTTGATCAGGCCCTGATCCACCATGAGGCCTGGTCACAGACTGGGCCATGGGGGCGTTGACCCCTGAAACCCTCTCCAGGTATACTCCAGGTAGACCCTACCCCCTCCCACATTCCTCTCCAAATCCTTACCCAAACCCCTAACTACACCACCCACACCTTAACCCAATCCTCTACCTACATCCCCCCAGCAACACAATCCTTTGCCCCCAACCCATATAGTACATGTATCTGATGTGCAATTTAATAACTTATATATTTTTTACCTTCAATGGTTTCTTTTTTTCTCAAATACACAAAAAATGGTCTCTGAAAACTGCTGAAAACTAGAGCAATGATATCTAGGGTGTAAATTTTAAGTTAATACTAGGACAAGACAAACAATATTTTATAATTTAATACTCTGTTTCCCACTCTTTTCATTTTTGGTATTTATCCCATGCTTTAGACTCGCATATGTAAATTTTAAATCAGTTTGACCTATGAGATTTCGTTTGGATTTTTAACCCCGGAGGGTTAGCCACCCAGGATAACCCAAGAAAGGCAGTGTGTCATCGAAGGACTGTCTGTCTTATTTCTATTGGGGTCCTCAATCTTGTTCTCCAGGATGCACCCACACCAGGCGACTAACACCCAGGTACCTACTTGCTTGTTAGGTAAACGGGACAGCAGGTGTAAGGAAAGTCAGGAGATAATGGGTGAGGTCATTTTATGGTAAAAGACAATAAACATTTACATATTTGGAACATTGTAACTTGGGTATTAATCTTCATCATTCGTGTTAAACTGTAATTTTCTGAAATCAGCAGATACAAGGATTCCATTGATGGAAGTTTTATTTGTCAAGATCGAAAATTGAATATTTGACCTCACCAGTTAGGAGTGATTTTAAAAGAGATATTGCTAAAAAATCTATTGGTGATTGGCTCAAGTGATTGCATAAGAGCAATTTATACTGCACGTAACACATTACTAATAGACAAGGTCATCTCATGAAAGTGGATTTGCACAAAGCAAAATAGCATAAATTGGGTGAGGAGGGTGAACGTGCATATACAGTAAATAATAGGTTAATATATTTATTCCTGTAAGCTGTAGACGTACAGTGGTACCCCGAGTTTCAGCCATAATTCGTTCCAGAAGGCTGTTAGAGTGCCATTACCGAATGAATTTGTTTCCATAAGGAATAATCTAAATTAGATTAGTCCATTTCAGACCCAAAAAAACACACAAAAGCACTTACAATAATACACTTACGTACATAATTGTTCGAGTTGGGAGCTGTGTGAAACTCGAGGTACCACTGTATAATGTACAGTGGTACCTTGAGTGCCCCAACTTAAAAGTTTTCCAAGTTACGAGCTGTCACTCGGTCGATTTTTTTGCTTTGAGTTGTGAGCCAAAATCCAAGTTACAAGTGAGCTTCAGATAAGCTGCCACTCGCAGGAGATACCGAGGAAATATCAAAAACCTCGATAATAACCAATGTGTAACATCCTTTCAATTTTGATACCACTGGTAGTGTCATTCTGCCAGAATGTTCTATAATATATGCCCTAAGTAAAGAGACAATTCTGGAGCATGTGTAATACATGTTCGGCACGCTGGCTGGTTGGGTGCCTGGCTGGCTGGCCAGCTGGCTGGCTGATTTGCTTTGGCTGTCTCTATCTCCTTCTGTCTGTCTATCTGTGTGTCTATCTCACAGGTACACATAAATATACAGTTATAGTACATAGTTTAAATTACCTAGGATAACTTATAAAATCCAGACAAAGTGCTATACATACTATGCTTGTAGATATAAGGCATAATAAGCATGAATGGCAAGTAATACACATTTTCACTTGTTCAGGAATCAGAGGTGACGACCCTGCATCGTGTATAATACCTGTTGGTTCATAAGCGGCTCTCTCTCTGAGACAGAGAGACAAGTAGAGACAGAGGAAGACAGAAACACAGGCAGACAGATAAGCAGAGACAGAGATAAACAAACAGAGCTAGAAAGACAAATACAGACAGAAACAAACAGATACAGACAGAGATACAAAAACAAACAGATAGACATACGTATTTGTAACAGTGAAAAATAAAGCCAAGGCAGTGCACGATCATCAAATGTCACCACCGCTGCACTGTCAGCAATGGAGTGACACACTTCTTACACCGTGCTTCAAGGAGTTTCATATACGTAGTATGTATACTCCAGCATTTCTAAAACATTGCTGGGACCTGGCAAAAAAGGCAAAAATAATTTCTTATTTATAAATAATTTTTCTTATTTAAAAACCCATAACAAAAAATTAAGGCGGTTTTTGGGGGCTGGAACGGATTAATGGCATTTCAATTATTTCAATGAGGAAAATTTATTTGATATACTACGAGCAAATTGAGTTACGAGCTGGGTCACTGAACGAATTAAACTCATAAGTCAAGGTACCACTGTACTAATGTTTTTATGTGGGATTTACTTATTACAGTATCTTAAATTTTGTATCTATACGTATTTAACTTTAATAATTTTTTTGTATAAAAACACTTTCAGTTTATTAGTCATCATATTGTATTCACTATCTTGCCTCTAGCCTCAATGATATCTTACAGATGGAGTGAGAATCTCCTCCTCGGACAGCATCGAATCTCTACTCATGAGCAACTTTGACCTCATCATCAATGACGTCTCGTACCGGGTGGTGGTGCCTGAGGAACATAAGCTTACCTTGGTAGGTCACAGGATTTGGGCCTTACACAACTGGTGACTAATTTATGATGTAGAAACTAAACTGGGTTAACTGATGAGACTGACATGGGACTATCAAGTATTTCTCAAGTTAATACAGTAATTACAATAGTAGATTTAACATTGTAAATATATTGGTGAAAACCCCATAGTTACACACAGCATGTTGGGCAGTCTTAAGCTAGGACTAATACTAACTGTATAAAAATAAAACTGGACAATGTGTATGGATGTAAGATACATGTACACTGAAATATAAAAGTGAATAATATTGTAATACAAATCTAAGTGAAAATTTAGTTTTTAGTGAAAGGCATAACATTTAAATATATCGTTGAGCTGAAATGTAATTGCAAATGATTGAAAATGAAAATAAGAAAATAATAATGAAATAAAGGTAGGGACAATTTTTTTTTTTTTAATTTGTGTTTGAAATCATTAAGAAAGTTAAAACTTTTTAATTCATCTTGCAAGTTAGTCCCTGTTTTTGGCCTTTTTATTTTCTGTAGAGGTTTAGGCAAACACAAAGAATATCAAAGAGGTATTTGTTTCCAGTGTCATGCCTATGTGTTCTTTCACAGTTTCCAGGAAGTGTCTTGGGGTCAGCATTACAGTGTAGTGTTTTGAACACATGAAGTGAACAGTAGTACATATGGCAGTAGTATTTAGTAGGCTTTTGGATTTAAATTAGTGCATTGTCTGTTGCCTAAAATTTATAATTGTCATGATTCTCATAACTTCTCTTTGTTGTGTGATAATTGGTTTGAGGTGGATAGCTGGGGTAAAACCCCAAATAAGATTTCAAGCAATATTTAGCTGGCATAGTTACCATAACTGATAATGGACACTTGCAAGCTAACAAACTGGTTTGTCGCAGAAAATAAAAACAGATACAATTACAGGGTAAATGCTGCCTTAACACTTTAAGAAAAAGTACGATGAACACAGATTGCATAGGCAAGGTGTGAATAAATGATTGAAAAGTAATGTTAGTAGTACATATATGTATTGGAGAACATAATATAGTGGATTTTGGAGAGTAGTATCCCTATAGTTTTTATTGTTTGAAATGTGCTGGATATGAGCATTAGCTTTGAGCAGACCTAGGAACTTGCCCTTAACTTTTTTGTCTACTTCAGATTCATTAATTTTGATTGTTGAAGTTATATAGATTTTTTTTCTATTAAGGAGCGAGTTTATCATCCAGATGTAGCCCTTTTCTTGTAATTCATCGTTAACTATAGACTAGTACATATTTAAAGTCAGGCATTTGACTAGTCATTGATAGGGAAGAGGAAGAGAAGAGGGCCCAAAAAACTATCCTGAGGTACACCAAATTTAATTGGTTGGATAGTCAAGAAAGTGTCATTTATGACTAATTATCTGTTGTCTGTAAGATTTGAAGTAGCTGTACCCTGAGCATCCATAGTGATTAAGTTTGCAAAGAAAAAATATTGTGGTCAACCATATTAAAAACTTTATGCAGATCAATAAAAAGTCCATTAGTATCCTTGTTTCTTTCAAGTGCAGCATAAACTGTCAGGCATTATCATCACTTTTTTTTAAGGTCTGAATCCAAATTGGCAAGGAGTTAGCGCATTGTTTGGTTGTGAATCTCGGATTTTTTTTATTGCATTGTTAGTTTAGCTGTTTGTCTGCAATAATTATGGAGTCAGTCTTAAAAAGTATTGAAATGGATGGAGATACTACTTTTGCAGCTTTCATGTAGATAATGGTGGATGTTTCTTCTGTGATTCTAGGTGAACTTTTTTCAAGTGCTTAATGGTTAATGTTTCAGAAGTTGTTGTAGGAGTCAAGTAGGAGTATGGGTAATTATTGGTAAGATAACTATTGATGTTGGTATGAGCCTCTGGTATTTTGTTTGAAAGATTAGTTCTTACTGTAGAGAAGAAATTGTTGAACTTGATCCCAGTATCATTAGTTGAACGAGGGGGTTCTTTTGTTCTGGATAGGATTATTTGTATTTTTTTTTCACTGTTTTTTTTACCCTAGAATTTGGGAAAGGGTTTTAAAAGTTTTTAATACTGTGTCTTCTTTGGGATCATAAATCTTTTAATATAATAATTTTGTTTTAATACTTTTAATTATTCTTGTGAGGTATACATAGTACTGCTTTACTATTTTCTTAATATTTGATCTGAGAAAACCGTTGTGAACCATATGTTTTCCTTTTTGTAGTTATTTATTTGGATTTTTGTGGGCATTGTATATTTTAATGTTTTGTAATGTTGAAACTTTCACCTCCACAATTTGTATTACATTTTGAGAGACTGCTCTCTTTCCCAATTTATGTTCTTACCTCACCTCAACCAGTTGAGCCTTATCAGTCTGAAAAATAGTTAAATACGTGCCTGTTTGGGCATTTTAAGCCTAGTTACAGTACCTAGACAATTCAATGAATGATTGAGGTGGTTAGGCCAAAGTACCTTAGTCCAAGTGTCTAGTTAGGTCTCACTCTAAAATAGATAACAATAAGATACAGTAATGATTGTCTCTCTTTGTTTCATCCCACAATTTACCATGGTCATAGGTTAGCTGGATACTACACTTCCATTCACACGTACTCATCTTGATCCTCAAATCACTTCTACTGCTCACATTCCACACTCATTTTGTTAACATTCTTTGTAGCAATGCTTTGCTTCAGTAACTTACTAACCATATATATCTGCAGTTTGCTCCTCTTATCTTTGTACCCATAATAATCCTATCCAATATCTTATTGTTCCTCTAGCATCAAAAGAATTCACTCCGTTCTTTTCCTAATCAATCTATTTTTTCCAAGTAATTTTTCTGAGCAGTGTTTTTCCCCCAAGCAGTCTTTGTTTTTGTTTTTTTATTTTTCAAAAAGTCTTCCCTATCAGTTTTTTCCTCAAGCAGTCTTTTTCCAAAGTGGTTCTTTCCCAGTTTTTTATCCCACTTAACCTTCTAATATCTTCCTTTTCAACATTTTATATTAGTTTTAATGCCAAGAGTGCTTCATCATACAATAATCCTGGTAATTGATTACTGTTTTTAGAATAATCCTAATGATTAAATTTTTAAATACTAGTATAATACAACATGTATACATAATGTTATTACATCACACATATATTTGTGGAATTTGTCTTTAAAATACGCAATGAATTCTACAGTATTATAGAAAAAATAGCTGTCATGGTGGTTTCTGTCTCTTGTCATGGAAGCAGTCATTTTTTCCCTGTAAGCATTAATTAGGAATGTGTGTGTGTGTGTGTGTTTGAAAAATGGCAAAGTGCCAGCAGTTTAATATGTAAAACATTGATTGCAGAGGAGTATTTATTGTAAAGTGTTTCACCCCAAATAAGCTTTATCAAGTACATGTCCTTAAAGCCAGTTTGTGGTGAAGCATTGTATAATAAAGACTTCTGCAATCAGTCTTGCTCATAAAATTTTATTTTAAAAATGTTCATAATTGTCACAAAATTTGTTGTGTGGAAAATTCAGCATGAATAATTTCTATTCATAATAAAATGGTCTAAATTATAATGGAGAGGTTTACACACTAAAAAGATAGTATGTATTGGCAACTTAGTTATAATATAAATAAATACAAATACAGTAGTCCCCCCATATCCGTGGGGTTATGTTCCAAGACCTACCGTGGATACCCGAAACCGTGGATAATAGTGAACCATATACATATATATAAGCTGTTTTTTGTTTATTTACCTACCTATGATTAAGTTTTATTGATAAATTACACAAAAGTCAAGAATTAGCACTTCTTCACTTCTCTTAGGCTTTGAAGAATTGCCAGCATCACTACTTGTGTTTTGGGGCCATTGTTAAGCAAAATTAAGGGTTATTTTCAGGCCACAGTAAAGAGTGGATAACTGAAACAGTGGAAACTGAATCTGTGGATACGGGGGTTATACTGTACAAGTTTATTTCAACATAATACGTACATTGTTTATACAGCAATGAGTGACATTTGAGTTCATGGTGAATGCCCATGGTTATGCAGAGTATATCGGGCAGAAATATATTAAGTGCATGAATATGAATGCTGATTGGAGTTTGGATATGAAGATTGTATTAGATGTATTAGATATTTAGTCACTAGAAAATTTATATCAAATTCAGTTTTTTTATAGCATTTGGCAGATAGGGAACTTTTAGAATCTTCTGGTAGATAGTTCATTATTTTCGAGCCTTTTATTTGCATGGCATTTCTACTCGGTTTCAGTTGTTCATTTTGGATATCAAAAGAGATTTGTTCCTTTATTGTCACTTTCCAAGAAGAATTTTAGCATTGGGTTAATATTTGTAGAGAGGGCTTTGTTAGCATGCACACTAGTAAGTGTGAATGGTTTTTTTTTTTTTATGTTCAGTAAATTTAAACTTTTGAATAGTGGAGGTGTATTGAATGGATCACAATTGAGTAATCATTCTAATAGCAGATCTTTGTTGAGTTAAAATATGTAATAATGGTAGAATTACCGACAATGTTAGGTAAAAAGGTCACAGATGGAATTAATTTGACATTTTATTGTGGCAGCGTTTCATTCTCCAGAAGCTTTGTCAAGCTAATATGGCTTTACAAAGCTCCTGGAGAGCGAAATGTTACCACAATAGAATGTCAAATTACTTGCATGTGTCCTTTTAAGAACATAAGAACATAAGAAAGGAGGAACACTGCAGCAGGCCTGTTGGCCCATACTAGGCAGGTCCATCACAATCCGTTCCACTAACAGAATATTTGCTCAACCCAATTTTCAATGCTACCCAAGAAATAAGCTTTGACAATTCTACCCACTCATCGCGAGTCCACTCAAATCCAACCCTCTCACTCATGAATTTATCCAACCTAAATTTGAAACTACCCAAGGTCCTAGCTTCAATAACCCTACTAGGCAGACTGTTCCACTCATCAACTACCCTATTTCCAAACCAATACTTTCCTATATCCTTTCTAAATCTAAACTTATCTAACTTGAATCCATTATTGCGGGTTCTCTCTTGGGAGATATCCTCAAGACCTTATTTATATCCCCTTTGTTAATACCCATTTTCCACTTGTATACCTCGATCATGTCTCCCCTCATTCTACGTCTTACAAGTGAATGTAATTTTAGGGTCTTCAATCTTTCTTCGTAAGGAAGATTTCTAATGCTATGTATTAATTTAGTCATTCTACGCTGAATGTTTTCTAACGAATTTATGTCCATTCTGTAATATGGAGACCAGAACTGAGCTGCGTAATCTAGGTGAGGCCTTACTAATGATGTATAAAGCTGTAATATAACCTCTGGACTTCTGTTGCTAACACTTCTTGATATAAATCCCAGTAATCTATTTGCCTTATTACGTACGCTTAGGCATTGCTGTCTTGGTTTAAGGTTGCTGCTTACCATCACCCCCAAGTCCTTCTCGCAATCTGTATGGCTAAGTTCTACGTTATTTAACTTATAAGTGCTTGGGTTATGGACACTCCCGAGCTTCAGAACCTTGCATTTATCTACATTGAACTGCATCTGCCACTTTTCTGACCACGAATTAAGTTTGTCTAAATCTTCCTGAAGTTCTATGACATCTATGTTTGAATCAATTATTCTACCTATCTTCGTGTCGTCGGCGAATTTGCTCATATCACTAGTAATTCCCTCATCAAGGTCATTGATATATATTATAAATAACAATGGGCCTAAGACTGATCCCTGTGGAACACCACTTGTTACAAGTCCCCATTCGGATTTAACCCCATTTATGCACACTCTCTGCTTCCTATTGGTGAGCCAGTAGGTTTTATGGGGTTTGTTATTGTAGATTCCCATGAATATATACCATAATTGAGTAAAGATAGAGTAGTACAGATTGAGTGATGTATTTTTGAAGGACTGTCCACTGCTTTTAAAAATTTCTTAGATACTGTGTGTGTTAAATGTTGGTGTTGAATTTTAGTTTATTGTCAAGGTGTATTTCTAAGAGTTTTTCTTTATCTTATACCTCAGTGGATGCATTATTTACAGTGATGTCGAAGACAGTCATATTTGAATTTAAGATAACAAAAGTTATCAGCAACAGGTCATTGATGTAGATGAGAAATAAGATAGGGCCTACGATGTTGCCCTGTGGTACTCCTGTGTTGATGGGATGATGAATATTGATAAAGGAGAGGAGGTGATGTCTCGCATTTGACAGGGATGAATAACACCTTATGGGAGTGAAATTAAGACACATGTGCAACATCTGGGTGTCTTTATTGTAAACGTTTTGCCATCCAGTGGCTTTATCAATACAAATTCTAGGACATTGTTTGAAGACAGTAGAACTATATACAAAAGATGAGGTTATCAGTCCCTCGGCCTTGGAGTGGTGTGAACAGCACCGAAGTCGTGGAGTTTGTGGAGCAGAGGCAAGGATGCTGACGCTTATATACTAACGTCAGGTGGAAAAGGACGTGTAGTAGATGAGGGCATAGTCACTGGAAGGCGGGATTCCCCAGTGGAAGTAGGTCATACCCAAAGAGATAGGTTAGTTGTAGTAGTAGCTGTCGTTGCCGTGAAGGTTATGTACAGGTCCTCAGAATCAAGATTCCATGATGATGCAGTGTCTGACAGGTTGTACAAGAATGGTATACAATACCGACAAGATGAAATTAAGACACATGTGCAACATCTGGGTGTCTTTATTGTAAATGTTTCGCCATCCAGTGGCTTTATCAATACAAATTCTAGTTACGTAAACTGTAACTGCAATGCAATTAATTGTCTTAAATTGTTATCTCACTCAATTAGTTGTATTGCTATAATTAATAAATTATTATGTTCAACTTATATTACCATATTTTTTTACCATGTAGTCTACTATTAAATAGTCCTAAGAATGCCCGCAATGCACAGCATATTAGGGGCTTTTGGCATGTACATCTCATTTATACCTATGTATCATGTCTACCTAACTATGTATCATTGTACCATGTCTAAATAAACTATTATTATTATTATTATTATTATTACAAAGAAGCTGGAGGAGGAGGACGAGGAAGCCTCTCATGTGAAGTCATTTGAAATGTAGAGGGATCTACTATCAGCTCATTACACAATGCCTTGTAATGGAAAATGCTGTTCTTAACAGTCTCAGAATGTATACAGCTGAATGGTTTATCTAGATTACTTATTTACAACAAAGCTATTGAAATCTATAATCTTGATGCTTTCTGGAAACTTGTGAATACGTATAAGGTAATGATTTAGAAAGCTGGCAAGTTGAAAAATGAGACAAATGTGCAACATTTGGGTATCTTTATTGTGGAAACATTTCACCAACCAGTGTCTTCATCGGTTCATTTAAGGTAAAAACAGTAAAAGATGAATAGTAGTTGGAGGTAATTAGTCCCTAGCCTTTAGATGTGTTTAATTCCGGTGGTCTGGTGGCTAGAGCTCTCGCTTCACACACGGAGGGCCCGGGTTCGATTCCTGGCGGGTGGAAACATTTCGACGTGTTTCCTTACACCTGTTGTCATGTTCACCTAGCAGCAAATAGGTACCTGGGTGTTAGTCGACTGGTGTGGGTCACATCCTGGGAGACAAGATTAAGAACCCCAATGGAAATAAGACACAGTCCTCGATGACACACTGACTTTCTTGGGTTATCCTGGGTGGCTAACCTTCCGGGTTAAAAATCTGAAGAAATCTTATCTTTTATCTTATTGATAGACTGAACACATCATCTTCAGGCTGAGGGATTGATCACCTCAAATTCCCTTTCATCTTCCACCATTCTACACTGTATTGAACTGATGAAGCCATTGGCTGGTACAACTTTTCCACAATGAAGATTTTCTGCAGAGTTACTTGAGGAAGGACAAGTCTACTGTAGTTTCATCCTCTTGAGCCCCTTAACAGAGGTTCCAGGATGCTGTTGAGGGGCTCTTGATCTAAGGAATCAGATCTGTCTTCCCCTTCTTTGGATAGAGCCTGATTGCCTTCTATTTTCTCCAGGTGCTGTATTGTCCGTATGGGTTTAGGGCTTTCAACCCTAACAACAACAATAATAATAATAATGAAAAATAATTTCCTGAATCTGAAGCAAATCTCTTCACCTATGCTGACCTTGCACCTCGCACACAAAGGTATACCTTAATTAATAATAGACTAACATGTGACGATAAATGTACTTAACACAGGGGTGCTACAGGCAGTGTCCTAGACCATCTAATATTTCTCAATGTACATCAGATCACTTTTTAGTTATAGCTACAGTGGGAGTAAAAGGTAGATGGGATACAAGGAAAATAGAAGCAGTAAGTAAGAGAGAAGTGAAGGTTTATAAACTAAGAGGAGGCAGTTAGGGTAAGATATAAACAACTATTTGAGGATAGATGGGCTAGTGAGAGTGTAGGCAATGGGGTCGAAGATGTATGGGGTAGATTTAAAAATGTAGTGTTAGTGTTCAGCAGAAGTTTGTGGTTACAGGAAAGTGGGTGCGGAAGGGAAGAAGAGCGATTGGTGGAATGATGATGTAAAGAGAGTAGTAAGGGAGAAAAAGTTAGCATATGAGAGGTTTTTACAAAGTAGAAGTGATGCAAGGAGGGAAGAGTATATGGAGAGAAAGAGAGGTTAAGAGAGGGGTGAAGCAATGTAAAAATAGAGCAAATGAGAGAGTGGGTGAGATGTTATCAAAAAATTTTGTTGAAAATAAGAAAAAGTTTTGGAGTGAGATTAATAAGTTGAGGAAGCCTAGGGAACAAATGGATTTGACAGTTAAAAATAGGAGAGGAGAGTTATTAAATGAAGATGGAGGGAATATTTTGAGGAGTTGTTAAATGTTGATGAAGACAGGGAAGCTGTGATTTCGTGTATAGGGCAAGGAGGAATAACATCTTGTAGGAGTGTGGAAGAGCCAGTTGTGAGTGTGGGGGAAGTTCGTGAGGCAGTGGGTAGAATAAAAGGGGGTAAGGCAGCTGGGATTGATGGGATAAAGATAGAAATGTTAAAAGCAGGTGGGGATATAGTTTTGGAGTGATTGGTGCTATTATTTAATAAATGTATGGAAGAGTGTAAGGTACCTAGGGATTGGCAGAGAGTGTGTATTGTTCCTTTGTATAAAGGCAAAGGGGACAAAAGAGAGTGCAAAAATTATAGGGGAATAAGTCTGTTGAGTGTACCTGGTAAAGTGTATGTTAGTTATTATTGAAAGAATTAAGAGTAAGACAGAGAGCAGGATAGCAGATGAACAAGGGCGCTTTAGGAAAGGTAGGGGGTGTGTAGACCAAGTATTTACAGTGAAACATATAGGTGAACAGTATTTGGATAAGGGTAAAGAGGTTTTTGTGGCATTTATGGATTTGGAAAAGTCGTATGATAGGGTGGATAGGGGGGCAATGTGGCAGATGTTGCAGGTGTATGGAATAGGAGGTAGGTTACTGAAAGCAGTGAAGAGTTTTTATGAGGATAGTGAGGCTCAGGTTAGTGTGTAGGAGGGAGGGGGACTATTTCCCAGTAAAAGTGGGCCTTAGACAAGGATGTGTGATGTCACCGTGGTTGTTCAATATATTTATAGATGGGGTTGTAAGAGAAGTGAATGCGAGGGTCTTGGCAAGAGGTGTGGGGTTAAAAGATAAAGAATCAAATACAAAGTGGGAGTTGTCACAGTTGCTTTTTGCTGATGACACTGTGCTTTTGGGAGATTCTGAAGAGAAGTTGCAGATGTTGGTGGATGAATTTGGTAGGGTGTGTAAAAGAAGAAAATTGAAAGTGAATATAGGAAAGAGTAAGGTGATGAGGATAACAAAAAGATTAGGTGACGAAAGATTGGATATCAGATTGGAGGGAGAGTATGGAGGAGGTGAATGTATTCAGATATTTGGGAGTGGACATGTCAGCAGATGGGTCTATGAAGGATTAGGTGAATCATAGAATTGATGAGGGTAAAAGGGTGAGTGGTGCACTTCAGAGTCTGTGGAGACAAAGAACTTTGTCCATGGAAGTAAAGAGGGGAATGTATGAGAGTATAGTTATACCAACACTCTTATATGGGTGTGAAGCATGGGTGATGAATGTTGCAATGAGGAGAAGGCTGGAGGCAGTGGAGATGTCATGTCTGAGGTCAATGTGTGGTGTGAATATAATGCAGAGAATTCGGAGTTTGGAAATTAGGAGGAGGTGCGGGATTACCAAAACTATTATCCAGAGAGCTGAGGAGGGGTTGTTGAGGTGGTTCGGACATGTAGAGAGAATGGAACAAGACAGAATGACTTCGAGTGTGTATAAATCTGTAGTGGAGGGAAGGCGGGGTAGGGATCGGCCTAGGAAAGGTTGGAGGAAGAGGGTAAAGGAGGTTTTGTGTGCGAGGGGCTTGGACTTCCAGCAAGCATGTGTGAGCGTATTTGATAGGAGTGAATGGAGACAAATGGTTTTTAATACTTGACGTGCTGTTGGAGTGTGAGCAAAGTAACATTTATGAAGGGATTCAGGGAAACCGGCAGGCCGGACTTGAGTCCTGGAGATGGGAAGTACAGTGTCTGCACTCTGAAGGAGGGGTGTTAGTGTTGCAGTTTTATAACTGTAGTGTAAAGCACCCTCTGGTAAGAAGTGATGGAGTGAATGATGATGAAAGTTTTTCTTTTTCGTGCCACCCTGCCTTGGTGGGAATCGACTGATGTGTTAATAAAAAATAAATAATAATAAAAAAATAATGTACATCAAAGACCTACCTAGATCTGCAAGAAACCTAAACCAGATCTGTTTGCCGATGACATTACTTTTGACCTCTCAGATCCAGATACAGGCAGGCCCCGCTTATACAGCAGGCTAGGTTCTGGGCTACTGCTGTAAAGCGAAAATCATTGTAAAGTGAAACATAGCCTTTTTTAACTTTCAAATGCAGATAAAAGCCTGATGACATTTTTATACTATCATAAACCATACCACGGGTGGGGCTTGAACCCAAGGTCAGAGAGTCATAAAACTCCAGACTGACTAGTTATCCACTGGGCCAATGTCGGTCTGGAATTTTATGACTCTGACCGCAGGTTCAAGCCCCACCTGTGGTATGGTTTGTTTGTAATCGTGTCACTACGATTTCGGGAATTATACTACAGTCAACCCCCGGTTAACGATATTAATAATCCGTTCCAGAGGGCTTATCGGTAACCGAAAATATCGTTATCCGATTCTATTTTCCCCATAAGAAATAATGGAAATAAAATTAATCCGTTCCAGACACCCAAAAGTATTAAAATAAAATATTTTTTTACAACATAAGACATGCAATTACACACAAGTTTATGAGAAATAAAGAAATAATAGTACAATAACATGTCACTTACATTTATTGAAGAGTTGTTGATGTGTGGAAGACAGGAGGATGGGAAAGGATGGAGTAGTATGCTAGTGTTTGGAAGGGGAATCCCCGTCCATTAACACTGCAGGTAGCAAGTTCTTTTCTGGGGTTACTGGCCTTTTTCTTTTAATGCCACTAGGACCAGGTTGAGAGTCACTGGACCCCTCTCTAACAAAAAATCTGTCCAGGGAGCTCTGTGTCTGGCGATTCTTTAAAACATCCCTGAAATGGGACACCACAGTGTCATTGTACAGGTTGCCAGCACGGCCTGCAACAGCTTGGTTAGGGTGATATTCATCTATAAAGCCTTGCACCCTGCTCCACATTCCACAAATCTCCTTAATCACTGAAGAAGGCACCTTCTTCCATCTCTGTTCACCTCCTCCTCTGAACCATTTTCCTGACCTGTGGTCTGCTGTTGCTGTTGAAGCTCTTGCAGATCTTCAGTGGTTATCTCTTCATTGTGCTCCTCCACCAACTGTTCCACATCCTCACCACTCACCTCCAACCCCATGGACTTGCCCAGTTCCACAATTTCTTGCACAACAGGCTCAGGCTCAGGGTTCTCAGGCTCAGCCCCAAAACCTTCAAAATCCCTCTCTAGGACACAGTCTGGCCACAATTTTCTCAAGGCAGAGTTCAAAGTCCTAGTAGTCACTCTCTCCCAAGCCTTACTTATAAGGTGTACACAATGCAGGATATGGAAATGATTTTTCCAAAAGTCTCTTAGGGTCATATGCATGTCTGTGGTCACATCTAAACACTTTTGAAACATTGCTTTGGTGTAGAGTTTTTTAAAGTTGCAAATGACCTGCTGGAGAGGAGTAGTAATAGGGGGCAAGAACTTCACTTTGATGAACTTAAACTCCTGCACAATTTGCTCTCCCAAGTCTTGAGGATGACAAGGAGCATTGTCCATTATCAGGATGCACTTAAGTGGCAAATTATTTTCCTGGAGATATTTCTTCACACTGGGGCCAAACACGTCATTGAACCAATCTAAGAAAATGTCCCTTGTGACCCATGCCTTACTGTTAGACTTCCACATCACACACAAATTAGACTTGGCGATACCGCATCTGCTAAACACTCGGGCATTTTCAGAATGATACACCAGTAAAGGCTTCACTTTACAATCACCACTGGCATTAGCACAAAGCATCAGAGTTAGCCTGTCTTTCATAGGCTTATGTCCTGGGAGTGCCTTTTCCTCCTGTGTAATGAAGGTCCTGTTTGGCATTTTCTTCCAAAACAGGCCTGTTTCGTCACAATTGAACACTTGTTGGGGTTGGAATTGTTCAGCCTCTATATACCCCTTGAATTCCTGCACATATTTTTCAGCCGCACTTTTGTCAGAACTGCCTGCCTCACCATGCCTCACAACACTATGTATGCCACTACGCTTCTTAAATCTGTCAAACCAGCCTTTGCTGGCTTTAAATTCGTTCACTTCAGCACTCGTTGCAGGCATTTTCTTGACGAGATCATCATGCAACTGCCTTGCTTTTTCACATATTATTGCCTGTGTAACACTATCTCCTGCTAATTGTTTCTCGTTGATCCACACCAACAACAAATTTTCCACATGTTCCAACACTTGCGATCTCTGTTTTGTGATCACATTTGCACCTTTCGCAACAACAGCTTCCTTGATTTTACGTGTATTTCCCTTGGCCACAATGGTAGCGATGGTTGAATAGGCTTTGCCATACAGCCTGGCCAGCTCAGTGATACGCACTCCACTTTCATATTTTGCTATTATCTCCTTCACTTCTACTGTATTTCTCAGCCTCTTTACCACAGGGCTGGCACTAGGAGCTTTCTTTGGACCCATGGTGGCTTATTTAGCAGTTGCAAGCACTAAAAACAGTGTAATAATGACAATATACTGGTATGAATGTGTGGGTGGTGGTCGTTCTCGCTTGTAAACAATAGCACACTGACGCTCCCTGGAGTGCCCGCCCAGCTGGGCCACGCGTACGCTTCCAGGACGAATATCGTAGTCCGAGCGGATCATCGTAAACTGAGCCAATATTTTGACGGAAAAATGTATCGCTAACTGATTTTATCGTTATCAGACGCCATCGTTAACCGGGGGTTGACTGTATCATATATTAAGTGAGCAATAGAGCTAGGCCTAAAAAAATACACAAGAGTACACACACACACATTACTTAACCCTTAAACGGTCCACATGTATATTTACGTTAGCTCGCCCAGTGTCCCGAATCTTTTGAAAAAAAAGAAAAATTTTTTTTTTTATAGAAATAAAGAGCATTTCTTAAGTGTTATAGGATAAAAAAAAAAAGAATTTGGGTCAGTAGTTACCGAGATATGAGGCGGAGAAGTTGGCACTGGATGCTCACCTGACAGCAACAGGAGTCCTGCCGCTTGCAGAATCGTTTCCAATATACCTTTTTTTTTTTCACTGTTTTTTTATTATTTTATATAATTTTTATGTTCTCATAATCACAATTTATAGTAGTTCTTGTGATTTCATAGCCAATCTGTGTTCTGACACTAATATTAGGTACTGAAATTGTACTCAAATAATAATAATAATGATAGTGCATAAAAATAATAATAATAATGATAGTGAATAATAATAATAATAATAATAATAATAAAAGAGGGGTTGTTGAGGTGGTTTGGTCATTTAGAGAGAATGCATCAAAGTAGAATGACTTGGAGAGCGTATAAATCTGTAGGGGAAGGAAGGCGGGGTAGGGGTCGTCCTAGAAAAGGTTAGAGGGAGGGGGTAAAGGAGGTTTTGTGGGCGAGGGGCTTGGACTTCCAGCAAGCATGTGTGAGCGTGTTAGATAGGAGTGAGTGGAGACGAATGGTTTTTAGGACCTGACGAGCTGTTGGAGTGTGAGCAGGGTAACATTTTGTGAAGGGATTCAGGGAAACCAGTTAATTGATTTAGTTGGACTTGAGTCCTGGAAATGGGAAGTACAATGCCTGCACTTTAAAGGAGGGGTCTGGGATAGTGACAGCTGGGAGGGACTATTCTCAGCTGTCGTATCTGAGCGCTTCTGTAAAGACAGTGATTATGTATGTGTGGTGAAAGTGTTGAATGATGATGAAAGTATGTTCTTTTTGGGGATTTTCTTTCTTTTTGGGTCACCCTGCCTTGGTGGGAGACGGCCGACTTGTTAAAAAAAAAATAATAATAGTTAATAATAATAATAATCATAATAATAATAATAATAATAATAAAAGTTCCCTTGAAGCATTGCTGCTTTATCTCATCTGATCTCCACTAAAGATGACTGGTGACATTTCACGAAGGGTGAGCCGTAGTCTTCTCTCTCCTTATCAGTCCAGTAATTACAGTGATGACATTTGACAGTTTACACTGCATCCCTTTATTTGTTACGCAAACCTGTCTGTCTGTGTGTCTTTCTGTCTGCCTGTGTGTCGTCTCCTTTCTCTCTGCTTGTCTCAGAGAGTAGCTCATGAACCAACTGGTATTACGCAGATCACAAGCACAGTATAACACTTTGTCTTGATTTTTTTAGTTATCCTAGGTAATTTACACTATGTATAATTGTATTTACGTATGTGTTCCTGTGAGATAGAGACAGACAGAAAGAGACAGACAGAGAGAGATAGACAGCCAATCAGGTATCCAGCTGACCAGCCAGCTGCTGGCCAGCCAGGTGGCCAACCAGCTGCTTGCCAGCCAGGTGGCCAGGCAGGCAGGCAGCCAGCTGGCCTGCCAGCCTGTGTCTGTCTGTGTCTGTTTTTCTGTCTGCTTGTCTCAGAGAGTAGCTCATAAACCAACTGGTATTACGCAGATCACAAGTGCATTATATCACTTTGTCTTGATTTTTTTAGTTATCCTAGGTAATTTACACTACGTATGTATACGTAATTGTATTTACATATGTGTTCCTGTGAGATAGAGACAAATAGAGACAGAGACAGACAGATAGATACACACAGACAGATAGACAGCCAATCAGGTACCCAGCTGACCAGCCAGCTGCTGGCCATCCAGGTGGCCAAGCAGCTGCTGGCCAGCCAGGTGGCCAACCAGCTGCTGGCCAGCCAGGTGGCCAACCAGCTGCTGGCCAGCCAGGTGGCCAACCAGCTGCTGGCCAGCCAGGTGGCCAACCAGCTGCTGGCCAGCCAGGTGGCCAACCAGCTGCTGGCCAGCCAGGTGGCCAACCAGCTGCTGGCCAGCCAGGTGGCCAACCAGCTGCTGGCCAGCCAGGTGGCCAACCAGCTGCTGGCCAGCCAGGTGGCCAACCAGCTGCTGGCCAGCCAGGTGGCCAACCAGCTGCTGGCCAGCCAGGTGGCTCAGGCAGGCAGGCAGGCAGGCAGCCAGTCAGCTGGCCTGCCAGCCTGCCAACATCACTTTCCACTTCAAAGGGGAGTGTTAATATGACATGACATCAGTGAATCCTTGGTGTTTGCCGCAGTGTTTGCTCTAGCTGGCGCTCAATTTACTTGGTGCTCCCACAAGGTACTAAGTGGTCCCAATTTTTTTTAATATGGCACACACCGAGTGTTAAGACCCATTCTATGCTCACCAGGCATCTCAGGCCAATCGTACCAAATTTGGAGGCAGGAAAAATAAAACGTAAAAATACGTTTGGGGCAGTAGCAGAACTAACGTATATATACGTATGGACCGTTTAAATGTTAAAATATTTTAATCCTTAGCTTATAGTGAGTGGTGAATATATTTATTGTAGGAAATCAGAATAAATGAAGAATGGGTATAATTGAAGACTGTTGCATTTAGCAAAATGTTGTAAAGCGAAGTGCTTTAGAGCAGGGCCCTTCTGTACTGTTATACAGAAGTCTTTAAGAAGGTTTCCTAATGCTGCATTTTGTATATTTTTACATACAGTCTGTCACTATTCATATACTGTTCAGTTTAATGTGAAGCACTGTTAATGATGAGCTCGTACATACCTGGAGTATACCTTGAGAGGGTTTCGGGGGTCAATGCCCCTGTGGCCTGGTCTGTTTGGGAATAAAGTTAAAAATATTCAATTGAACATTATAGCAATCTACCTTGACACCTAACTAAAATTCAATACGTACTTGCATCCAGTATATAGTGAAGAAAAATGATTAAACAGTGGGCATTATTTTAAAAATACGTAATGATGTACTTTAAATAACATTACTTAATCTGTTCTAATCTCTAATCAATCTTTACTTCACTTTTGAATCTGTGCATGGGGATGTACAATGGCAAATAAACTAAAGCTCTTCATAACTTGTCAAAAATCCACTATTTGAGTGATTGCTCAGTCAGGTTTCAGACAACACACAACCCCAATACGTATTAAGATATTTTAAAATTTTCTTGACATACAAAACATCCACTCATTTTACTGTTCATACTACAGTATAATATATGTAATATATATTTGATTTTTAACATGCTAGATATCTCCCACCGAAGCATGGTGATCTGAAAAAGAAACACTCACTATCATTCATGCTATTACTGTCTTGCCAGAGGCACACAGATACGACAGTTTAGATGTCCCTCTAAAAATCAAATATTTATATATAAATGTACATATACTACATACCATATTTTCTGGCATATATGGCTGCCTTTTTCCCACAAAAAGTCTTGGAAAAATCACCCTGTGCCTTATTTGCTCAAGGTCAGGGTCAAGGGTAGGCTCTGAGTTACGCTTTAGTAGAAGATAAGAGGGTAATTAGCCCTTGAATATGATTACTGATTTACCGTTATGATACTTCTATCGTATGTCTTGTGCCGGAAAATATGGTACGTCCGTACAAACATACAAGACAGTACACATTAACCCAGTCCTGAACCTGTTCTTAAAGTGCTGCAACATATTGCATAGACACAATAAACAAATATCTCTTTGATATCCACATATATGACTCAGCCTGAGTAGAAACTCCATGCAAATAAAAGGTCCAAACATGTGGAGCCCTCTACCAGATTTTAAAACTTTTCCATCTGCCAACTGCTCCAAAAATATTGTTAATGAATACCTGAATCTGATTCAGATCAGTAGACATTTTCATGAACTTATTGACATCACTAAATTTTTATCCCCTTTGCCCCAGTAATTATTATAACTAAAATTATCAATACAGTCTTGTCTTACTATCTTTTCATATTATCTTGCTGTTTTAATATTTTGAATTTTATTATTTAAAATTAGCAATATGTTTAATATTTTTATTTTTAAAGATTATCTTAAACTTAACATTATTTCAACTATCTTCATCCTCCAATAACTCAGTCTTTATAATTTGTTTCTTTCTTCCCTCCCAATTTGTCTTGCAAGATCCATTACATTTCAAGTTTCTTCTGTACGATTCAGATTAATTTTTTTTTTTTCAAAAGACAGGGGATGTTTTACAAAGCCTATATTATGCACAGTGTGTTTGGCAAGTTTTAATTAAGCAGTTTTTAAAAGGGGTACTGGTAAAATAAATAAACACATTTGTTGTCTTTATATGAGCTAAGATAATTGTTTATTATTAATTTAGTTGAACATCACTTGGGCAAAATGGATGCTACATAACACAGTAAAATAGGCAGGCAGCTTAGGACTATATTTTCAGAACATGGAGACAGACTGGACAAAAGCACCAAATTGTTTTATTATTTATGGCCACCACATGAATTTTATGATAGACCGGTGACCCAGGTCTTTCTGGGGCATTCTGATGACTACATTAGGTATTCATGCCTGCTACTTAAAATAAATAATGAGTTTAAAACTTTTGATGCAAATGCCAGCATGAGGTACATAGCCACACACAGGACACTGCACTGTTGGCCAGGATTTCAGGTGGGAACCTTCTTGCCCTTGATGCAAAATATCACCTAACTTGCCTAATTGGACTTTGAAATTACCACCATTCTCTGACAAAACAAAGCAAAGGTTCTGAGTTGCGCCAACTGTATGAAAAACGTTTGAAAGATCTTGTCATTGGCAAAGAAATCAACAGGTTTATTTCAAGCAACAGATTTTGGAGTTCTTTTTCCATGTCCAAGGGCAAAATGATGGTAAAACTGTAATAATTATATTTGACCAGGGAATGTTGCAAATGCTCAAGCAAGTAGTAAAGTGTGACTATGAGGGCAATGATTTGGTTCTGGCTAAAGCTACAATAATGAGCGCAGAGTAATATTTTTTGCTCAGAGGGAGATGGCTTTAACTCATGTGCTTCTGGTTGACAAAATGTTGTATGGAGCTGACTTGATAGATCAAGATGTGCTTCACTATCTTCCAGTATATCCTGTTCGACTGCAAGCTGAGACAGTTGACTGCAGCAAGAAATCGGTACCTAATTGAATACGAATCACCGTTGCTAATATACATTGGTTTCAATGTTTGTACTCAGACCAGGTCGAGGAAGTTGCTCAGACATCTCTTTGACATGGTTCTCGGTGTAAGCTATGACAGAATCATGCTGATTAAAAATTGGGTGGCATCTACATTTTTTAGCATACCAAAATGCAAGTGTTTTGTGCCCTCCCTCCATCCCCCAAGTACGACATGGGCTCTTCACAGTGGGCCCTAGACAACCTTGACTACACCCCATCAAACATCACTACCAAGAATTCCTTCCATAGAACAGAAATAAACCTGTTTCAGTTCCCAACCAAGTACATTAGGTGGTTAAAATGCTAAATTGTGCAAATTAAAGTTTTCTTAAAAGTAAAATTTAGTTTCTCAGTATAATAAGTACAACACGGGCTCTTTGTAGTGGGCTTTTGACAACCTTGACTACACTGTCAAACACTGCTGCCATGGATTCCTTCCATTTTTTATATTAGGTAATATTTATTAATAAGGTATCAAAAAGTGCTTCAGAAAATTTTGGCGTTTTTTATCCAGAATGTCAATTTTTTTGTTAAGCTGCCTGACTAATCAGAATATAACTGAAAATATTATAGATAACAGAATGAGAATCTTTATTTGAAAATAATGCCACATAGTATTACATGTATATCAGGGGATTACATTATAGGATTACAAATATATTTGTTTCTATTTAAAATACTGTACTAGTACTTAATCTACACTTGGATTTTAATATGATATGGGTGTATATTTAATGCTTACACAATATTTGACTGGTAAGGGTATAGAGTATTTGAACATAAGCTTTAAAACAATATTATATGAGTAGTTAAAACCAATTATTTTATTAGCTCTATCAATATATCTGAATCCTTGTTACCCCCAGGAACTCCCCTCCACAGGGGTGGCCACGACAGAAAAGCCTCCAGGTATCCCTATTTATACATTATCTTCTGGCCTGTTCTATATCCCTTGTGCAATCATAACCCCTATACCTTAAGTAATCCTCCATTTTCCTTACCATGAAGTAGCTTATACCCACTGTTCTAACCTCCTTATTCTTCATTCTTTGTAGATGTCTAAACCATTATAAAATACTTCTCTTGACAACCTATACTATCTCACATAATAAATTTGCTCTTCTATCATCCCACAGATTCCAGACACTTCTATTGCTTATGCCTATTGCTTAGAACACATGCATTTCCTAGATAATTTCAACAGCTTGAATTTTAGATTCATCTCATTTCATATTTTTCTGTGAAGAGTCTTTGTAGCTCAATAGGTGCCTTGAAACTCAGTGCTAGAATGTGCAGCTCACATGTTGAATTCTGGGATGTGCAAAAAATGTATAGGAAAGTCTCCTAAAATTAGTTGTCCCTGTTGTCCTTCAGTAAACAGATGCATTGGAATTAGTAAATTATTGTGGGCTGCATCTTGTGAAAGGACCTATGTATAAAGTACTCCACTGGTTGGCTTTCTAGGTTATTAATCTTCCAGGGTTACTAATTTATAGTCTTCAAGGACATGCAATACCAAGCAACAAAACTAATACTCAGACTAAGAAGTAAAATAGTATGTGAAACCTGTTTAAAATAACCGACTATTCAGTTATGCAGAGTAGATGTTTTAGAAGTACATAAAATTATCAAATAGTAGCATTATTTTAGAAACCTGCTTAAATATTACCACATCAAACATATGCTGCAGCATTAGTTTTTAAATTAATGTACAGAAAGTCCTCGCTTAACGTTGTTTTGTCATAATGTTGATGAGAAAAAGAAATCAATTCCTGGCCAGGAATGGAAAATATGGGAAGACTTTTAAATATCTGGGTGGATTACATGCATCAGTGTAACTCTCCATGTTCACTTATGTTAGTTTCCTAACATAAGACTATAAATTAGTGTTAATGTTGCAGTTTTGTAGCTGTAGTGTAAGCATGCCTCTGGCAAGACAGTGATGGAGTGAATGATGATGAAAGTTTTTCTTTGTCGGGCCACCCTGCCTTGGTGGGAAACGGCCTATGTGTTAATAAAAAATAATATGTAGCATGTTTCTTGTATAATTCTGAAAAACATATGATACCTAAAATAATAAAAATATCAATAATAGAGTAAATATATGACTTTATCGCCCCAGAGTGACATACTCCATAGTGATGGCGTCTGCAGCACTACTGCCCTCTTTCTCAGCTCTCCCTTGCCATAGGAACTTAACTCTTGTTTATATCAAATAGTCTGTGGTAAAATTGGTTTCGTTATATGTCATTTTGCTTAAAGTTGCAGTTTCCAAGAACTTATCGACGACGTTAAGTGAGGACTTCCTGTATAGAGAAATAATTTCAGTGAAATGAAGTACAATATTATGTACAGTAGACCATCGTTTAACATGTTTTTTTTTGGCACATTTTGGTTATTGCATGATTGAAGAATTGCGGCATATTTTTATATAACACTTTGTAAAACTAACTTAACACGATTCGCGGGAGAGGAAAAAATTTTGAGCGCATCACCTGCAGGATAGGTACCATCCTCTGCTAGGAGTTTATATCTTTTTCTTGCCATATCATAAATCTGCCAAGCAATCATGGCACCCAGTAGGCATACAAGTGTTGCTGAAAGTGGCAAGAAAGGGTTTAAGCGTTTAAGTCTTAAAATTAACAAAGAAAATAGAGATATTAGACAAGAGATAGCCTGTGGCTGTAATGAAGCATCACTGTGCACATAAAAAGAATGAGGTAAATATGAGTGTGTGATGACTGACTGACTGATTTACTGACTGACTGACTGATTTACTGACTGACTGACTGATTTACTGACTGACTGACTGATTTACTGACTGACTGACTGATTTACTGACTGACTGACTGATTTACTGACTGACTGATTTAATGACTGACTGATTTAATGACTGACTGATTTACTGACTGACTGATTTACTGACTGACTGATTTACTGACTGACTGATTTACTGACTGACTGACTGATTTACTGACTGACTGATTTACTGACTGACTGATTTACTGACTGACTGATTTACTGACTGACTGATTTACTGACTGGCTGTATTACTGACTGCTGTATTACTGACTGCTGTATTACTGACTGGCTGTATTACTGACTGGCTGTATTACTGACTGGCTGTATTACTGACTGTGTATACTGACTGCTGTATTACTGACTGGCTGTATTACTGACTGGCTGTATTACTGACTGCTGTATTACTGACTGGCTGTATTACTGACTGGCTGTATTACTGACTGGCTGTATTACTGACTGGCTGTATTACTGACTGGCTGTATTACTGACTGGCTGTATTACTGACTGGCTGTATTACTGACTGGCTGTATTACTGACCGACTTACTTTACTGACCGACTTACTTTACTGACCGACTTACTTTACTGACCGACTTACTTTACTGACCGACTTACTTTACTGACTGACCGACTTACTTTACTGACTGACCGACTTACTTTACTGACTGACCGACTTACTTTACTGACTGACCGACTTACTTTACTGACTGACCGACTTACTTTACTGACTGACCGACTTACTTTACTGACTGACCGACTTACTTTACTGACTGACCGACTTACTTTACTGACTGACCGACTTACTTTACAGACTGACTGACTGACTGACTTACTTTACTGACTGACTTTACTGACTGACCGACTTATTTACTGACTGACCGATTCTTACTGACTGACCGTGACTTTACTGACTGACCGACTTATTTACTGACTGACCACTACTTACTGACTGCCGACTGACTTTACTGACTGACCGACTACTTTACTGACTGACGACTACTTCTACTGACGACTTACTGACTGACACTGACTTTACTGACTGACTTACTTGTACGACTGACTACTGACTGACTGACTTCTGACTGACTTCTACTGACTACTGACTTTACACTGACTGTTCTGACTACTGCTTTACTGACTGATTTGACTTTCGACTGACTTGTTTACTGACTGACTTTACTACTGACTTGTTTACTACTGACTTGCTTACTACTGACTTGCTTTACTGACTGACTGCTTACTTACTGACTGCTTACTACTGACTTGTTCTTCTGACTGCTACACGACTGTGACCTGGTAGACATTTGACGTGCCCGTGTCGTGCTGTCTTGTTACCGAGGCCGGTTCGTCGTGGGGGCCACCTCCTGTTTAAATTTCCTGAGAAAGGACTAGTTAGTCGACGACTGACTCTCTGACGATTGGACCCTGAAATGACAGAATCTATCGACTGATTTCTGACTGACTTACTTACTGACTGACGACTTTACTGACTGACCGACTTACTTTACAGACTGACTGACTGACTGACTGACTTTACTGACTGACTGACTTTACTGACTGACTGACTTTACTGACTGACTGACTTTACTGACTGACTGACTTTACTGACTGACTGACTTTACTGAGACTGACTTTACTGACTGACTGACTTTACTGACTGACTGACTTTACTGACTGACTGACTTTACTGACTGACTGACTTTACTGACTGACTGACTTTACTGACTGACTGACTTTACTGACTGACTGACTTACTGACTTTACTGACTGACTGACTGACTTTACTGACTGACTGACTTTACTGACTTACTGACTTTGCTGACTTTACTGACTGACTTACTGACTTGACTGACTGTTACTGACTGACTTTACTGACTTACTTACTGACTTACTGACTTACTGTTACTGACTTACTGACTTTACTGACTACTGACTTTACTGACTGACTGACTTTACTGGCTTTACTGACTACTGACTTTACTGACTGACTGACTTTGACTGACTACTGACTTTACTGACTGACTGACTTTACTGACTGACTGACTTTACTGACTGACTGACTTACTGACTTTACTGACTTACTGACTTTACTGACTGACTTTACTGACTTACTGACTTTACTGACTTACTGACTTTACTGACTTTACTGACTTACTGACTACTGACTTAACTGACTTACTGACTTTACTGCGACTTTACGACTGACTGACTTAACTGACTTTACTGACTGATTACTGACTCTGACTTACTGACTACTGACTTACTGACTTACTGACTTTACTGACTTACTGACTTACTGTTTACTGACTTTACTGACTACTGCTTTCTGACACTGACTTACTGACTTTACTGACTTACTGACTTTACTGACTTACTGCTTACTGACTTACTGACTTACTGACTTACTGACTTTACTGACTTTACTGACTTACTGACTTTACGGGACTTTACTGACTTACTGACTTTACTGACTTACTGACTTTACTGACTTACTGACTTACTGACTTACTGACTTTACTGACTTACTGACTTACTGACTTTACTGACTTACTGACTTTACTGACTTACTGACTTACTGACTTTACTGACTTTACTGACTTAACTGACTTACTGACTTTACTGACTTACTGACTTACTGACTTTACTGACTTACTGACTTTACTGACTTACTGACTTTACTGACTTTACTGACTTACTGACTTACTGACTTACTGACTTTACTGACTTACTGACTTTACTGACTTACTGACTTTACTGATTTACTGGCTGACTGACTTGACTGACTTACTGACTTTACTGACTTAACTGACTTACTGACTTTACTGACTTTACTGACTTACTGACTTTACTGACTTACTGACTTTACTGACTTACTGACTTACTGACTTTACTGACTTACTGACTTTACTGATTTACTGGCTGACTGACTTGACTGATTTACTGACTGACTTAAAGTTAGACTTTTTCACTGAAGAGGACCCTGAAACGGTGTCTAGAGCAGCTGATGCCTTACTGTCAGTTGTATAATGTTCTGCAGGGTAAAATAGAACAGAAATCCATTGCAGAATTTATGCACACTCCAGTACAACCATCGACTTCACTACCAGAACCTCTACCATCCACCTCAGCCCAGTATGTTCACAGCATAACTCTCCACTCTCCACAATCATCCACAAACACCAGCATCCACAATTTAAGGTAAGAAATACTATTATTTCTTTTGCATTTGTAATCTTAAGCAGTAAAAACAACATATTACATCATGACAATGAACTACAATTACATATTCACTTTTATTTTTGTAAGATCTGGAGGTCTAAAAAAATGTTGCTTGGCTGTTTTGGGGCTTTCCATAAGTTCTTCCGTTTGTCTAACACGATTTGAACTAAAACGGTGTTTTCAGGAACGTAACTACTGTGTTAAACGATGGTCTACTGTTGTATACGTATACTAGAATGATTATTTCCTTTAATATATTACTGACATCTTTTTCACTGAGAAAGAGGTCCAGAGGTATTTTCTGATCGTGAATGGATTAAAAGTTTGGCTTTCTTGATTGATGTAAGACAGTATTTGAATTATTTAATTTTAAAGTTTCAGGGTAAAGGAAAATTGCTTTATTGTGAGTGCTGAGGTGAAAACTTTTGAGGGAAAAGACAAATATGTTTGTGAAGTTGGTCAATGATGGTAATTTTTTCACACTTTCCCCTGCTTTAAAGAACTTTCATCCAACAATTAATGGAATAAATTGATCCATGTGGAAAGATTCAGTGAAGCATTAAAGCTCTTTGAGTCATTTAAAGAAACAGTTTAGTGATTTCCCAAAGCAAGGACAGGAGATGAGAATGTTTCATAATCCATAAAGTTTTGCTAGATGACTCTTTCGAAATATTTCAGATGGCATCCATTGATTTGCAAGCCAAATAAACTCTCTCATTTACATGAGAAGCATACATTAAAACCTTATGCAAATCTACCTGACACATTTGTAAATCTAAAGAAGGTTGCTGCTGTAGATATGTTCACAGCCTTTGGCTGTACATGCATTAGTGAACAGATTTTTTCAAGAATGAAAATTATAAGTCAAAACTTCAGTCAAGATTTACTGATGAACATTTGCACAAACCTTTAAGACTGTCATATATGGAATTCAATATTTATGCTCTACTAAATTGCAGTCTAAAATATATCAAGATTACATAAATAAAAAGCTTTAAGTGTGCTATATTTATCTGTTCATAATATTAAATCATATGTAATTGAACATTATTAAACTGTTATATACAATTGCACTTTATTACTATACTATTTGGGATTATAGCTTATTTTCAAATGTGGATCTCGTATAATAAAATATAAGTGAAATGATATATTGTTACACTTTTACGGTAATCAACTAATTGTTGAAAATTATGGTTTTTAATTAGGGATAAATGTTAAACTCATAGGGGTCATATAGTGCCTGGGAAATGGGAGGCATTCAGGGTTGATCCAGGAAAGGAAAGGATAACATCCAATGCTTTGGATCAAGATCTCCTCACCAGCATCAAGGCACCTCTCTTGAAGAGATTTTTTTGCAATTAAATGAATAATTTCTGGAAGAAGTGCACTGATTTTAATTTTTTCTTTATTAATGCTTTTAATAGTATATCACTTACGTTAGTTGAATCATGAAATCGTAATAACACAATTGCAAACAAATTACAGAATGGGTGGGTTGTAGGACAATGTCATGGGTTTAAGGCCCACTGGTTTTGTGATTTAGCTTAAGCTAGTTACTAAGTTAATTTCACTTTATGTATAAAGGTGTGACCTTCATCACACATTTGATAATCTATTGTGGTCCACTTATTCAAACAGGTTGAGGACTACTGATCTATGGAATTAAAGCTATCCTTTTCCTTCCATGGATCTAACCTGATTACCTTCTATTCTCCAGGCTCCTGAGTTTTGAAAACTAATTTGTGTTTGCAAGCATTTACCTTTCGCTGTTTTCATTTGCACACATTCGAGAGCTCATCATTCATTCATGTCCTTTCACTTTGCTCCTACTCAGCTCTTGGTTAATTTTTTTTTTGTTTAATGCTTGGATTTAGCACTTTAAGGCCTTTATACATGCAGTTGCCAACCATCCTTTAATCCTTATGTAATACAAAGCTAAAGCTTTGTGTATATACAGAGATGTACCTCTGGTGTTTATATGTAAGGCTTCACTTTTGTTCTCATCTAACACTACTTTTGTACTCCCTGAGTCTGTTGGAAAGAAAACAGCCAGTTTCTCCAAAGTACTGAAGGGGACAGGAGGAACAGGAAATAGAGTAGACTATTACTACTACTACCTCTACCACTACTTCTGTTCTTCCTCTCCTACTACCTCTCTTGTCCCGTCCCTGTCTACTGGCCTATATACTCTTCTTTTTGTTAGTGTGACTTTGTAAATGGTCCAAGTCAGACTGAAACGTCATCGTAAGCTCCTCTATGTGCGGGCTATTTGTGTACTGTACGTACTTGTTTTGTAAAATTTATTCACAAGTTCAAGGGTAAGTAGGGTGAATATAAGGCAAGCATTAACTACATTAGAGTTCAGCAAACTGCTGAGTCAGTGATGAACTACTTATTGACAGAGCTAGTGTTTACCTGTTGACCTTTACAGGAGTAGAGCTATGCTTGTGGTGTTGTCTTCAGTGTTTGTCATATAATTGTCAACATTTCTAGTGGTTGTAGCTCTTGCTACCGTCTCCTGGATAGCATTAGTTGGAGTATACCTGGAGGGTGTTTCGAGGATCAACGCCCCAGTGGCTCGGTCTGTGACCAGGCCTCATGGTGGATCAGAGCCTGATCAACCAGGCTGTTACTGTTGGCCGCATGCAACCCGACGTACGAACCACAGCCCTGCTGGTCAGGTACTGACTAGGTGCCTGTCCAGCGCCTTCTTGAAGACAGCCAGGGGTCTATTGGTAATCCCCCTTATGTATGCTGGAAGGCAGTTGAACAGTCTTGGGCCCCTCACACTTATTGCGTTCTCTCTTATCATGTTAGTGGCATCCCTGCTTTTTATTGGGGGGATGTTGCATCATCTGCCGAGTCTTTTGCTTTCATAGGGAGTGATTTTCATGTGCAAGTTTGGTACTAATCCCTCTAGGATTTTCCAAGTGTATATAATCATGTATCTCTCCCGCCTGCGTTCTAGGGAGTACAGGTTGAGGAACTTCAAGCGTTCCCAGTAATTTAGGTGTTTTATCGCAGTTATGTGCAAGGAGAGCCACTGACATGCCATGGCATTAGGGGCAGCTTATTCTAGTCCTTAAAAACTATGTACTTAATATTAGAGAAATTTATTGAGTTTATTCTAGTTAAAAATTATTTTCAAAATTACAATATGATGAAATTTTACTGTTTAAATTATTATATAATGATATTAGATCTTAGATTGTTACAGGTGTTAAGATTCTTGAATGATAATATGGAATTGAGATTATCTTAAGGAAAATAACATTGAGCATTTTTGACATTAACTTATAATATGAGTAGGGGGTAACATAATAGTAACATATTATTAAAAATTGAGATTATCGTATAGGAAAGTAACAATGAGCATTTTTCAAAGTAGTTTATAGCATGATCATTTAGGTTTGGGTGAGTAGGTGGTTTTTGAGTTGAGTCTTAAATTGATTTTCAGACAAGATTATCTTAATATTTACTGGTAATGAATTCCAGATTCTGGGGCCCTTTATGTGCATAGAATTTTTACATAGGTTGATATGAACACGGGGTATATCAAAAAGTGATCTGTGTCGTGTGTTGTGGTCATGGGTCCTATTAAAGTTGGTGAGGAGAGTTTTGAGCAGAGGGTTTATATTAGAGTGTAAAGTTTTATATATGTAGTAGGCACAAGAGTAAGTATGAATGTTCTTTACGGTGAGTAGTTTGAGACTTTTGAATATTGGTGGAGTATGCTGTCTAGAGTGGGAATTTGTTATCATTCTGACTGCGGCCTTTTGTTGTGTTATGAGTGGTCTAAGGTGATTTAACGTTGTTGATCCCCATGCACAGATTCCATAGGTGAGATACGGGTAGATAAGTGAATGATATAGTGCAAGGAGAGCTGATTGAGGTACATAATAGCGTATCTTTGATAATATGCCTACTGTCTTCGAGATTTTCTTGGAAATTTGTTGTATATGTGTTTGGAATTTAAGGCTACTGTCAAGGTGGATTCCTAGAAATTTTCCTCTGTGAGTCTTGTGATGGGTGTACCATTAAGTGTTATGTTAAGTGGAACATTTGTGGCTTTGCTTCCAAACTGTATGAAGTAGGTCTTGTCAGTATTGAGAGTAAGCTTGTTAGTCGTCATCCATGTTGATATTTTCTGTAATTCGGCATTAACAGTGTTGGCCAGTATAACTGGATTTGGGTGAGAGAAGACATATGTTGTGTCATCTGCAAATAAAATGGGTTTGAGTAGTTGTGATGCATTCGGTAGGTCATTTATGTAAATGAGGAATAGGAGTGGCCCCAGGACACTTCCTTGAGGGACTCCGACTGTAATTGGTTGTGTGGAAGAGTTCGCTCCATTTGTGTACACGTATTGGCTTCTGTTGGTGAGGTATGATTTTAGGTAGTTGAGTGGGTGCCCCTTATACCATAGTGTGCTAATTTTGTGAGCAGTAAATCATGGTCGACTGTATCAAAAGCTTTGCGGAGATCAATGAAGATTCCCAGTGTGACTTCTTTTTCTCAAGTGCTGTATATATTAACTCCAACATGTGCGTAATAGCATCGTTTGTGCTCTTGTTTGTCCTGAATCCAAATTGACAGGGGTTGAGTACATTGTGTGAGACGAGGTAGGAATAGATTTGTCTATGAATTAATTTTTTCGAAGATTTTAGAAAGCAGTGGTAAATTAGAAATTGGTCTATAATTATTCAGGTCTGTTTGATCACCTCCTTTGTGGATCGGGGTGACCCTAGCTATTTTGAGAATTGATGGAAAGGTAGAGGCTTCAATGGATTTATTGAATAGTGTTGATATGATTGGTGACAGTACCTGTGAAGCTTTTTGTACATAAAAGTTGGTAGGCTGTTTATGTCTCCTGCCTTGTTTTTAAGGGTGTTGATTATGAGCGAGACTTCAATTGGGTTGGTAGGAGCTAGGAATAGCGTATTAGGGTAGGTGTTTGTGAGGTAGTCTGTTGGACGGGTGTTTGAGCTTGGGATTTTACTCGCTAGATTCTTTCCTATGGTGGAGAAGAAAACATTAAGTCTGTTTGCTGTCTCAGTAGGTGAGAGTAGGGTTCATCTGCTCTTGATAATTTGATGGTGTTGTTTTTCGCTATCTTATTATTTCCTAGAATTGCAGATAGGGTCTTCCAGGTCTTTTTCATATCACCTTTTATGTTCTGGAGTCTGTTCTCATAATACAATTTTTTTGATCTCCTTATCAGGCTGGTAAGGGTTGATGAGTAGCGTTTGGATTGTTCTCTGGTTATTAGACCCCTTCTGTATTGTTTTTCATATTGGTGCCTTTTGTTAATGGATTTAAGGATGCTGGGTGTTAGCCAGGGATTGTTAAGTCTCTTAGCTGTGATCTGTTTAGTTTTTTAGGGCAATGTTTGTTATAGAGGTGGTGGGTTTTGTTAAGGAAATTCTTGATGCATTCATTAGTATCTGTATATGTTTCTAACTCATTATGCCAGTCAATGTTAATCATAGCTGTTATAAAGTTATTTACAGCTGACTCATTATGTAGTCTGAAGGTAACTTTTGTAATATCTAGGGGCAATTTACCAAGATTAGTTATGAGAAAGGTCGGATAGTGGTCTGTGGTGTTGTCTGTGATGATGCCTGATTTTAGAGGGGCTATAGTATTAGTCCAGATGTGGTCTAGTAATGAGGTACTAGTCTCGGAGATTCTTGTAGGTTTTGATATTGTTGGTAGTAACAAGCAGTTGCTCATAGTGTTTGTGAATTCTGTTACTTGTGGGTCCTGGTCATGTAGGAGATTTATATTGAAGTCTCCTGTGAGCAGCAAATGGTCTTTGTTCATGTGTGCATCAGTTATTAGGTTACCTAGTTTTTCACTAAAATGGTGAATGTTTGACTGTGGTAATCTGTAGATGTTTATCACTGTGAGGGGTTTTTGCAGGTCTTTTGATTTAAATTTAGCTATAATATATTCTCCATGCTCATCCCTTATGCAAGAGTTATTGATACATTCAAGTTGATCTGAGTAATATATAGCTATTCCACCCCTCGCTGATCTGTCCTGCAATTGTGAATGGCTGTGTAACCTGGGATGCCATAGACATCTGTAGTATCAGGCTTCAGCCAGGTCTCAGTGAGTGTGATGATTGACATATTGGTCTGGAGGGATTGGAGTAGTGCTGTGAGGTCATCATAATGTTTGCTCAAAGATCTAACATTGTAATTGAAGATAGTTATGTTATTGTTGGCTCTGAGTAATGTCTTTGCTTGATCTGCTGTGTAATAGTTACAGTTGCTGTTGGAATCATGTAAGTCATTTAATAATAGGTTGATATCAGGATCAATTCCTGTAATCATAAGATTTGATGTGATTCTATAACTAGACCTGAGAAGAATAGATAATACTAAACTTAACAATATGATACTAGAATAAATGCTTAGGAACTATTTGATTATTACAAATTTTTAATAAGAGTTTGTAGAGATACAGGGTATTTGACAGAGTTCTTGGCACGTGAATTTGTACCTTAGTCAATTTATACAAATGCAATTAATTGAACTATGGTAGTTTACTAAAGCTGGGAATAAAGGAGCTAGGGAAAATGATAGCAAACAATGAAAGTAAAGTAAATTAGTACCTGAGTTAGCACCTTAATTATTATAATAAAAATTAATAAAAGAACTGTGGCAGTTAGAATTTTTTTTTTTTTTTAAGATAAAATCTAGGAATATAATAGTAAACAATGAGGGTTAACACTTTAGGGAATATAATAGTAAATAAAAGAGTAAAATACTTTAGCACCAAAAATAACTTAATTACGAGTTAACACTTTAGGGAATATAATAGTAAATTAAAGAGTAAAACACTTTAGCACCAGAATTAGCACCTTAAGTAAAAGGAATTATTGGATGAAAGGCAGTACTAGGTATTTATTTGCTGGGAACTATTTCAAGAGAATATATAAATGGGGATTAAATTAAATGGACAGATAGTAAATATGATATGTGTGCCATGAAGGTTCTCTGTACATTTTCTAAGTCAGCAATTTCACCTGCCTTGAAAGGTGCTGTTAGTGTGCAGCAATATTCCTGCATAGATAGAACAAGCGACCTGAGGAGTGTCATCATGGGCTTGGCATCCCTAGTTTTGAAGGTTCTCATAATCCATCCTGTCATTTTTCTAGCAGATGCAGTTGATACACTCATGGTCTTTGAAGGCAAGATCCTCTGACATGATCACTCCCAGGTCTTTTACATTAGTTTTTCGCTCTATTGTGTGATTGGAATTTGTTTTATAATCCGATAGTTTTAATTTTCTCACGTTTTCCATATCTGAGTAATTGAAATTTCTCATCATTGAACTTCCTATTGTTTTCTGCGGCCCATTTAAAGATTTGGTTGATGTCCGCTTGGAGTCTTGCGGTGTCTTCAATGGAGGACAATGTCATGCAGATTCGAGTGTCATCTGCAAAGGAAGACACAGAGCTGTGGCTTACATCCCTGTCTATATCAGATATGAGGATGAGGAACAGGATGAGAGCGAGTACTGTGCCCTGTGAAACAGCTTTTCACTGTAGCCGCCTCAGACTTTACTCTGTTTACTATTACTCTTTGTGTTCTATTTGTTAGGAAATTATAAATCCATCTACCAACTTTTCCTGTTATTCCTTTATCACGTATTTTGTGTGCTATTACACCATGGTCACACTTGTCAAAGGCTTTTGTAAAGTCTGTGTATACTACATCTGCATTTTGTCTTCTAGAGCATCCAGGACCGTGTCATAGTGGTTCAGTAGTTGGGAGTCGGGACAGACAGGAGCGACCTGCTCTAAACCCATGTTGCCCTGGGTTGTGTAACTGATGGCTATCTAGATGGGTGGCAATCTTGCTTCTTAGAACAGTTTCAAAGATTTTTATGATATGGGACGTTAGCGCTATCGGTCTGTAGTTCTTTGCTATTGCTTTACTGCCCCCTTTGTGGAGTGGGGCTGTGTCTGTTATTTTTAGCAGCTCTGGGACAACCCCTGGGGCAGAGTGCATGGTCACGTCATTTATCGCCTTTTCAAAGTCATTTGGCATCAGGATAATATCAGATAGGTTCGAGTCTACCAAATTCTGTCTCTCATAAAAAATTCATTTAGGTCATCGACTCTTGTCTGGTTAGCGGCTCGCAAAAAAACGAGTCATATTGGGACTTGAGTAGCTCACTCATTTCCTTGCTGTCATCTGTGTAGGACCCATCTTGTTTAAGTAAGGGCCCAATACTACTGGATGTTGTTCTCGACTTTGATTTGGCATAAGAAAAGAAATATTTTGGGTTTCTTTCAATTTCATTTATGGCATTTAGTTCTTCTCGTGTATCTTGGCTCCTGTAAGATTCCTTTAACTTTAGTTTGATGTTTGCTATTTCTCTGACCAGTGTCTCCCTACGTATCAGATATATTGGTCTCTTTTAGCCGCTCTGTTATTCTTTGCCTTTGCCTCTATAGGGAGTGCCTTTCTCTTTCTAGTTTACATCTTCTCATTTTCCTTAAAGGAATATGCCTTGAGCATACCTCGAGTGCCACAGAGTTAATTTGTTCTAGACATAGGTTTGGATCCGTGTTGCTTAGGCTATCTTCCCAGTTTATATCACTTAGGGCCTGGTTTACTTGGTCCCACCATATGTTTTTGTTATTGAAGTATTCTGTCACTATTTATGAAGAACTTTCCAGTATCCTTTTGGCATTGCTTTTATTTTTTTGTGTTCAAAATTGTGGCCTCTTATTCCTGCATTGATGACTCTGAAAAATCACATTTAGCTTTCTTTTTATCAAATCCTTAACAAAATGTATATGCCTTATGAAAACATGTACATTGTATTTTTTTATTACTGGAGTAATGTGTAGATTTTTTCTTTGTGTATCAAGTACAGTATACTGTACTGCTGTGTTATGTGATTTCTCCCAGAAATAGAGATACGTATTGTATACTGTATAAATTTTTCTTGGTCTGGTCACAGCATCCTTTGATCAATCTGTTCTCCCAAACACTTGTATTATGATGAGTATAAGTGTTTAAAGTTTCAGTTTGATGCATTTTTAATAACCATATCACTGCATATTTTTTTTCTAAAGGATGGTATGTTACAGGCAATACAGGATATACCAAGCCTTAAAGTAGTATACAGTAGCTTAACCCATTAACTGTCAAAACGTATATATACGTTTTTTTTACATGCTTTCTTATGGGGAAAATCAAGGTCGGAGCGCTAGCGGTAAAAACGTATATATACGTTTGGACAGTTAATGGGTTATTAAAAGAAAAACAAATGCACAGTGCTGAAATTTATTCATTCTTCCTCATCTTAAGTTTAGTGAGACATAATGTAAAGGCATTTGGACATTTTTCTGAATACCTTGTATTAATACCTACATCTTTTCATTCATCAGATTGATTCAGTAGTGAGTCTTGGTCTCTTGCATCTCTTCTACAACATAAAGATTAACCCATTCAAATAATTTGTAAAGAGTATTTGATGTCGTGTCACTTCATAACCTTCATCTTTCTACATATATTAAAATATCTTCAATACTGTATTGCTTTGTGAGCTCACTTGTGAATTTAAATAACCCACATCCCATACTTTAACCTATTATTTTATTTAGTATTTTCATAGCTTTGAATCTAACATCTCTCAGCTTTTCAACTAATGCAGTTTTGTTGTGTTTTGACTCGCTACCACCACCCCTGTAATATTTCCGGGGTAGTTCTCAAGTACTGTATTGTGAAATTTTAATGATGTAATAATTCCATGTAAAAATACCCTTTTGTCAGTCACTGTAAATACTGTACTGTGTATGTACTCTTGAAGATCTAAATGTCTTGGGTCTCTACTATGCTATGATTTGTGAGGATCAAATTATGCTGATTTTTTTTATTGTATGTGTATAGGGTCCCCAACCTATGAACAAGTTGCAATTTTGCTGTTTCAACTTATAAACTGAATTATTTATATAATAACTTTGAAACTATTTTCTCCATTCATCATAACAGTTTAAAGGATGATTATTTCACATGCACTTGTAACTGTAAATCAGAGTTTAACTTTACAGCATTATATTCAGTGAGAGGTAATAAGGTTTAATCAATGGAAGGGGATGCCAGCACCAATTCCTTAGATCAAGAGCCCTTCAGCATAAAATCACCCTCTTTTGAAGATTAAAACTTGAATAGGTTCCTAACTGTCCCATTTGTAAGTCCAGATGTTGGTAACTCGGGAGTTTGTATGTTGGGAACCCACTACAGTACATTATAGATGAATTTCAGTCCTACACTCTGCAAGAGGGTCTCTCCATTTACTTTGTGCATCTTATTTACCCTCGGCTTTTTTTTTTTTAAATATTTCTCCATTGTAAATTAGTCACCTGGCTGCAGAGACACGTTCATGCTACATTCTTCCATGGTTATGAAGTCAGTCTCTGCAAACAAATTACTGTACTTTCATATTTTAGTGCATTTCTTTGTGTATCTTTGAGGTAAAATGATTAAATACATACTTAAACATTTTATTTGTAGATGTATTTTTGTTAATCTTGGTATGCTATTTGGGATTTTTTTTTCATCCTTTCCCCTTTTTCTGAAATTTTACCCAAATACTGGTAGTCACATCTTTAATACAGTTTTCTGTTATACATTTCAAATAATCTCCCTAAATGATCTTTTCAACAATTTTCTTTTAATAATAAGTGATATATACATGATATAGTATAATACTTTAACATTTTAATTAAAATTATTGTATCATCATACTGCAGTATATATATATGATGTTATGAAAAAAAGTAGCAGGAAGTCTCTTTCCAAAATTTGATTTAAACAGTATCCACTTCTGTTAAAGATTTTATTTTATTTCTTGTCAGATTATAGTTGTTTTGATACTTCTCTCCAATTTTAAAGCATTACAGTATTTCATGATTACAGGCAGGCCCTGCTTATACAGCAGGTTAAGTTCTGGGCTGCTGCTGTAAAGTGAAACATTACCCTCTTTTTTTTTTTTTTTCACTTTCAAATGCATATAAAAGCCTAATAACATGTTTACACTATCATATAGTGTAAACATGTTAGGCCTAGCGATAGTGCTATTCCTAAAAAATGTACACATTATTTACCTTAAAATATTTTCATCCTTAGCTTATAATGAGTAGTGAATATCTTTATTGTAGAAAGTCTAAATAATTGAAGAATAGGTATAATTGAAAACAACTGTATTAGTGAAATGCTGTAGATCTGGGCCTGCCTGTATTGGAAAGTGGCACGAGTTGAGAAATGATAATTCAAAGGCACTTTAAGCAGGGAAATAACCTTTATTTTACAACAGTGGGGCTTCTTTATAAAGCCTCAATGTGGATAAAATATTGTAAAATGAAGGGTGTTTTTACCCCCTGCTTAACCCTTTCACTGTCTCTTGTAGATTTGTCATTGAGACCAGTGTCGTTTATGTAGATGTACATCTTAATCATAATGCTCTCAAATATGCTGTGAGCAGTAAAATTTGACCTAGACATGAGATAATGGGTCTGAGTGATGGGTGTGCACAGTATAAAAATAATCCTGCCCCCACACAGTGAATGATGGGAACAGCAAACCTCTAATGTGTTGGGATTAAAATAGACACACTACAGAACTGGAGATGATTTCAGTAGGTTTCAGACCAGAAGTGGCCTAAAATAAGATTCAAACTAGCAGAAATATTCGGTTTTTGGTGATTTTTTTTTCCTGAGAAAGGGTAGGGGCCATTCTACTCCTTCCTGACCCAACCCTCCTCAGTCTGTTTTATGGTCTTTTACTAGGTCTTTTTCAATTATTAGGAGGACCTAAACCATGACCAATCATTCTGGTTGTATTTTATTAGCTGAGAATTAGAATAAAATTTCGATCATCTTTTTGTATGATTTCAAAATGGAGTGAGAGTAACTGTTATATAGGAGAGGCCTGAGGGTATAATTAATGTACAGAGGGAAGGTTGCTTTAGTGGGTGGAATGCTTCGTGTTTATTTTGGACTCTGCTTTTAAATTAGAATTTGTTGAATTGTGTAAAATTGGCTAAATTATGAATGCAGTTTTCTGTGCTCAGTTGATAGAATGGAACAGCAAGGAATTGGGTCTGTTGGAGAAATGGAACTAACCTAAAATAGGCCTCAAAGTGAGTGAAATAGTTGCAGAGAGCTTCCAGCCCTACTCTGCAATTGCATAATTCTGTAAGTTTTACATAAAATTTGAAGTTTGGGGTAAATACCTTTGAAAAAGAAAGATTATCAGTTTAGAAGACAAAATATTTTGATTTTACATTTTAGAAAAATTGACACTGACAGGACTTTAATTTCGAGAGCCTTAACAGTGAAGGGGTTAGTGTTTATGAATTGTATTCAGGTTCTATTATTTTGCAAAGATATGGACTTGTTTCAAAATTTTATTAAACTTTCAGTATAAAATATTTGGAAACTATACCTAAACATTATTAAACAACACAGGAAGAGCTAAGTGATATGGGAGATGTCCGCCAGTTGGTGAACAAACTCTATATGGCTCTTAATGTGGACCAACACCAAGTGATGAAGGAGAGAGACATTCTGGCACAGATAGAAGATTTGAAGTCAAAATTGGCACCACTAGAAAAGGTAAAATAAGCTTGTGTACAGTGTTTAAACTTTATATTATTCACTTTTTAATCCATTATTATAATGATATATAGTACATGTACATATATAGCAGTTGAAGAATAATCTGATCTTGATATCAGCACACTTCTGGAAAGATTCAGGTGAGTGAAAGTGGTGAATCTGTCCTGTTGGAAGATGGCCATTGAGTTAAACAAAAAAATAATATGTTAGCTAAAGATATGGAAAGAAATGTAATTATTTTTTATCAAGTGTGTGTATGGCGCCTAGTTTTTGAACATCTGCTTATTTTACAAATATTTTCTAGGCTTTAGAGAGTAGTGTGTAAAGACTTGCTAACAGTGATTTCAATCTTCAATCTGACAATCACGTGGTCAAACAGGTGCTAGACTGTCAACTGTTTCCAGACCACATAAGTGATAACTGACAATTCAATTGTTGACCTAACAATTAGTAACTGCTTATGTGCATCTTATTATTAAATTTTTTTTTGTACCATTTTCTACCATAATAGCTGTGTCCCATATAGTAAGACCATAAGAAAGAAACACATTCAACATTATTGATTCAATAGCTGTCTTGTCGGAAGTACATGGGCATCACAAATAAATTAACCTTCCTGAAGTGCAACATTCCCATCCATGCTTCAGAGTGCAGGCAGACGTATAAGATGTACAGTACAGTACAGTACAGCAATCATCCTGGCTGACAAAGTGTTTCATGAAACACTCCAGGTTTTGTTGATGAGGTTTAATCTTGTCTAGCACATGGCCATTGTAGACTCAGAATTTGCATTGTATAAGATGCCCAGCCTGCAAAACAGTCATGTATAATAAGCTACAGGAGGAAATAGAAAAGCCTATATCCTGGAAGGCCTCACTGTTCCTAAACCTTTTTTATAAAGTGACATTTTCTGTGTGGCATTGACCCCTCCTTTTATCACTGTGTCATAACACCCATTTTATCAGTGGGCAGCACCATCCTGTCAGTATGACTGTGCTGTATCCTCAAGGAAGAGTTAGGACATGAGAGAATTGAAGAGTTTCTCCTCAAAATTGACATCATCTCACTGGTTTTGTGTTGATGAGGGTGTTTCGCAGACTCTGTCATTAACCCTTTGACTGTTTCGGTCGTATATATACGTCTTACGAGCCACTGTTTAGGACGTATATATACTCACAAATTCTAGCGGCTTCAAATCAAACGGGAGAAAGCTGGTAGGCCCACATACGAGAGAATGGGTCTGTGTGGTCAGTGTGCGCAGTATAAAAAAAATCCTGCCGCATGCAGTGCATAATGAGAGAAAAAAAACTCCGACCGTTTTTTTTGGATTAAAACGCCATTTTTGGGGTGTATTTTCGTATAGTATTTATGGTTGTATTCTCTTTTTTATGGTCTCATTTGATTGAATGGAAAACATACGACAGAAATATAGATGATTTTGATTAGTTTCATGATGAAAATGACCTTGAAATTGAGCTCAAAGTAGGGGAAATGTTCAATTTTTTCAAATGTTCAAGAGTAAACAAATCAGACCATGCATCCAATACACATCAATTGGTGAGTCTAATATTCATTCACAAGTGCACTGATATTATTTATACCATTTTTACAATAATGCAATAGTCTGCATAACCGTAAATCTTCTATTTTTTGTGTGAATAAAAAATCAAAATAGAAAGCAAGAGTAATATAAGAAGGGCCTAAAGACATGACTAATGAACAGATAACATCTTATTTTAGTGCCAGGAATGTCTGCATTGTTTATTCTGGACCCTATTTTGAAATTGACAACTTTTTTATTTTGCATGAAATTGGCCAAATTGCCAAATTCTGACCACTATTGGGTAGTTGAAATTGGTAAATTGGTGGTTTCTTGTGCTCAATCGATAGAACAAATGGAATTCTACAGAAATATCTATGAGTTTGGTCGACTGGAACAATGGAATTTACCGAAAATAGGGCTCAAATTCGGCGAAATTGCCGATGCGTATACATTGCTGAGATCACTATCTTCGCGAGAGCGTAATTCCGTAAGTTTTCCATCAAATTTCATAATTTTGGTGTCATTGCAATCGGGAAAAGATTCTCTATCATTCCATAAGAAAAAATAATTTTTTTTTTTTTAAATTTTGCGATAACAGGAGAGCACTCAGGATTGGGGGTTGCGACAGTCAAAGGGTTAATATATCCTCAATATCCTCTACTGTGGGCTTCTCGCTGAAATTTATGGATATATTGATTATTTTGGTCTCACGGAATAAGTGATGGATGACCTCAGCTTCTATCAGCAGCTTGTGCTCTTAAATTTTTTTATGCCATGACACCGAATGTTGATATTCCTAGGTAAAAGTCTGTGTCCTTGTTTTGAGAGGCCTTTGGCCTTTTCTTGTGCTGGGCGGCCTCGGGCCTTCTCTCATACACTAGGTTAGTTTCTGGGCTACTGTTGTAAAGTGAAAATCTCTATGAAGTGAATCATGGGCTTTTTTCCACTTTGAAATTCATATAAAAGCCTGATAACATGTTTACACTCTCATATTCTCATATAATAAGTGAGCAGTATAGCTATGCCTAAGAAATGCATATATAGTACATCCAGGTACCCATTTTATTGATGGGCAAACATAGACAACCGGTGTAAGGAAACATGCCCAATGTTTCAGCCCTCGCCAGGAATTGAACCCAGACACTCAGCGTGTTAAGCGAGAGCTTTTGTCACCAAGCCATGATTCACCATTAAGGTGCCTTAATGTAGCTGAGGGGCTTGTGATTCAAGGAATTGGATGTTTTTACTTTTCCGTGAATTGAGCTCGATTGCCTTTCGTTCCCCAAGCACTAAATGACCCCTGTGCGTTTAGCACTTTCCTAAATATAATAATAGAGAAACTAGCATCTTATTTTGTTGTTAAGGTAATTCTCAAGGATTGTTTTTAACAAGTTAATTCATAAGAAACTGGCACCTAAACCAATGTACAGTACTGCAAGTCTTCTTTTATGTGCATTGCGTAAAATGTATACATGAGATATTGGCATAGTTTTTTTTTTTTATATACTATATCTTTCTTTCAACACGTCGGCCGTTTCCCACCGAAGCGGGGTGGCCCAAAAGGAAAAACGAAAGTTTCTCCTTTTACATTTAGTAATATATACAGAAGGGGTTACTAGCCCCTTGCTCCCGGCATTTTAGTTGCCTCTTATGACACGCATGGCTTATGGAGGAAGAATTCTGTTCTACTTCCCCATGGAGAATATATATACAGTGGTACCTCGAGTTACGATATTTTTTCGTTCGAGAATGCTGTTCAAGTGCCATTACCAAACGAATTTATCCCCATAAGGAATAATGTAAAATAGACTAATCCTTTTACACCCCCAAAAATATACCTACAAAAGCATTTAAAAAAATAAACTTACATAAAAGGGCGATTTTGGGGACCATCGTAACTTGAGGTACCACTGTATACAGTGGTACCTCGAGTTACGATATTTTTTCGTTCGAGAATGCTGTTCAAGTGCCATTACCAAACAAATTTATCCCCATAAGGAATAATGTAAAATAGACTAATCCTTTTACACCCCCAAAATATACATACCTACAAAAGCATTTAAAAAAATAAACTTACATAAAAGGGCGATTTTGGGGACCATCGTAACTCGAGGTACCACTGTATATATTTTTTTTTTTCAACAAATCGGCCGTCTCCCACCGAGGCAGGGTGACCCAAAAAGAAAGAAAATCCCCAAAAAGAAAATACTTTCATCATCATTCAACACTTTCACCACACTCATACATAATCACTGTCTTTGCAGAGGAGCTCAGATATGACAGCTGAGAAAAGTCCCTCCCAGCTGTCACTATCACAGACCCCTCCTTTAAAGTGCAGGCATTGTACTTCCCATTTCCAGGACTCAAGTCCAACTAAATCAATTAACTGGTTTCCCTGAATCCCTTCACAAAATGTTACCCTGCTAACACTCCAACAGATCGTCATGTCCCAAAAACCATTCGTCTCCATTCACTCCTATCTAACACGCTCACACATGCTTGCTGGAAGTCCAAGCCCCTCGCCCACAAAACCTCCTTTACCCCTTCCCTCCAACCTTTTCTAGGACGACCCCTACCCCGCCTTCCTTTCCCTACAGATTTATACGCTCTCCAAGTCATTCTACTTTGATCCATGCCGGGTGCAAGGGGCTAGTAACCCCTTCTCCTGTATATATTACTAAATGTAAAAGGAGAAACTTTCGTTTTTTCTTTTGGGCCACCCTGCTTCGGTGGGAAACGGCCGATGTGTTGAAAGAAAGAAAGAATATATATATATATCCTAGGTAGTAGGTTGGTAGACAGCAGCCGCCCAGGGAGGTACTACCGTCCTGCCAAGTGAGTGTAAAACGAAAGCCTGTATTTGTTTTACATGATGGTAGGATTGCTGGTGTCTTTTTTCTGTCTCATAAACATGCATGATTTCAGGTATGTCTTGTTACTTCTACTTACACTTAGGTCACACTACACATTCATGTACAAGCATATATATATACACACCCCTCTGGGTTTTCTTCTATTTTCTTACTAGTTCTTGTTCTTATTTCCTCTTATCTCCATGGGGAAGTGGAACAGAATTCTTCCTCCGTAAGCCATGCGTGTCGTAAGAGGCGATTAAAATGCCGGGAGCAAGGGGCTAGTAACCCCTTCTTCTGTGTATATTACTAATTGTAAAAGGAGAAACTTTCGTTTTTCCTTTTGGGCCACCCCGCCTTGGTGGGAAACGGCCGACGTGTTGAAAGAAGAATATATATAAACTGGCATAGTCTCAGTCCTGAACCTGCCAGTTTTAATACAGCTTTCTATATTATGAAAAAAATATTGTACTTGTTATATGTATTGTTTAACCCTTTGACTGTCGGAGGCCCCATTCTGAAACTCATTCTATGGTGGTCTGGTGGCTAAAGCTCTCGCTTCACACGGCGAGGGCCTGGGTTCAATTCCCAGCCAGGGCAGAAACATTGGGCGTGTTTCTTTACACCTGTTGTCTATGTTCCCCATCAGTAAAATGGGTACCTGGGTGTTAGTCGACTGGTGTGAGTCGCATCCTAGGACACTGACCTAATCTGCCCGAAATGCTCAGCATAACAAGGGACTTTATATATAGTAGTATGTCACTAATGTCAGCTAGGCCTGTATACCATGTACATGTACTTGTAGTAAATAAATATATTATTATTATTATTATGTCGCAAAATTTTTGGAAAAAAAAAATCTTATGAAATGATAGAGAATCTTTTCCCAATGGTAATGACACCAAAAGTACGAAATTTGATGGAAAACTTATGGAATTACGCTCTTGCGAAGTTAGCGATATATACGCATCGGCGATTTCGCCAACTTTGAGCCCTATTTTCGGCCAATTCCATTGTTACAGTCGACCAAACTCATAGCTATTTCTTTAGAACTCCATTTGTTCTATCGATTGAGTTCAAGAAACCACCAATTTACTGATTTCAATACACTAAAGTGGTTAGAAATTGGCAATTTGGCCCATTTCATGCAAAATAAAAAAGATGTCAATTTCAAAATAGGGTCCAGAATAAACAATGCAGACATTCCTGGCACTAAAATAAGATTTTCTCTGTTCATTAGTCACGTCTTTAGGCCCCTCTTATATTACTCTTGCTTTCTATTTTTATTTTTTATTCACACAAAAAATTGAAGATTTACTGTTATGCAGACTACTGCATTATTGTAAAAATGGTATAAATAATATCAATGCACTTGTGTAAGAATATTAGACTCACCAGTTGACGTGTATTGGACACATGGCGTGATTTGTGTACTCTTGAACATTGGCAAAAATTGAAAATTTTCACTACTTTGAGCTCAATTTCAAGGTCATTTTCATCATGAAACTAATCTAAATCATCTCTATTTCTGTAATATGTTTTCCATTCTATCAAATGAGACCACGAAAAAGAGAATACAACTATAGATACTATACGAAAATACACCTCAGTCGGCGTTTTAATCCAAAAAAACGGTCGGAGTTTTTATTTTCTCATTATGCATTGCGTGCTGCAGGATTTTTTTTATACAACGCACACTAACCACACAGACCCATTCTCTCATATGTGGGCCTACCAGCTTTATCCCGCTTGATTTGAAGCCGCTAGAATTTTTGAGTACAGTGGACCCTCGGTTAACAAAAAAAAATCATTGCAAAAGCCTGCTCAAGTGCCATTACCGAACGAATTTACGTCCTTAAGAAATAATGTCATGTAGGTTAGTCTATTTCAGACCCCCAAAACTACACTTCCACAAGAACTTACAAAATTATACTTACATAATTGCACGATTTCCGGGGTATTCGTTAACCGAGGGTCCACTGTATATATGTACTTCCGAAACACTGGCTCATAAGACGTATATATACGACCGAAACAGTCGAAGGGTTAAGAGGTGAAACTATATGTATTCATGACCTTAAATTTAAAATTTATTCCACAGCAACGGGATTCCTTGGTTGCAGCTGCTGAGAGACGAACAACTATTCTTGCTTGGGCTGGATTGGGATATATGGCACTCCAGTTTGGATTTCTTGCAAGACTGACATGGTGGGAATATTCCTGGGATATTATGGAGCCTGTCACATATTTTGTTACTTATGGTACAGCTATAGGAGCATATGCCTATTATGTTGTCACAAAACAGGTGAGATTACAATATTTATTTCAATTTTGTATATAATGTATGTACATATTGGAATGTGTAATATTAGAGCATTAATATATTTTGTTAACATGTTAGGTGTTTCTCTCCAAGATAGGGCCCAAAGAAGAAAATATTCACTGCGCACATTATATACTCAGTGGCCAATGTACTGGGGGCACTCTTCTAGTACAGTACAGGCGGGCCCCACTTATACAGCAGGTTAGGTTCTGGGCTACTGCTGTAAAGCAAAAATCACTGTAAAGTGAATCATAGCCTTTTCACTTTCAAATGCATGTAAAAGCCTGATAACATGTTTACACTATCACATATTAAGTGAGCAATAAAGCTAGGCCTAAAAAAGGCAAATACAGTGCATACATTATTTGCCTTAAAATATTTTTGTCCTTAGCTTATAGTGAGTGGTGAATGTATTTATTGTAGGAAGTCTGAAAAAATGAAGACTGGGCATATGTGAAAACCAGTGCATTAGCGAAACACACAAAGCGAAGCGCTGTAAAGTGGGGCCCTCCTGTACTGGGTAGGACTTCCCTTTCCTTGCAGGACAGCCTGAATTCTTTGTAACATGGAAACATTCCTTAGAGATCCTGATCTGTGTTGACATAGACCAGGATCTCTAGACCAGTTGCCGCAGATTTGTTGGCTGTACTTTCTTGCTGCAAATCTGCCATTCCACCACATCCCAAAAGAAAGCCACTAATTATGCAAGGCACTAAGGCAAACTAATCATAAGGCTTACGTGTTACAAAAAAATAAGATATAGACTATTAAATAGGACTTCTAATGCAGTTAACTGCAATCATAAGTACAATAAGTAAGGTAGTAGCTAATGACAAATGGACAATTACAAAAGAATTACATGTTTCAAACTGATTCAGTGATCTTCAGTTTTGTGGAGTAATTTAATAAAGATGGTGAAGATGCATCAAATTACTTAGTTACAGTAGAAATACAATGGGACAAGATGTGTTACCAATTATGTATGGGAGTTAAAGGAAGGCTAGAAGAAGAAAAGGGACAGAATTGGATGAGCTGGTTTTGCTTGACATAGTGTATTGCTGACTCGGTTATGTTAAGGAGATGAGGTGCTTTTTAACACTAGCTCTGAATCGATTGGCAGATAAGGGAACGACTTTCCATACTTCAGGCAAGGAGTTGTAAACACTTAGATACAGTAATTTGTTTTTTTGAAATAGAACTGCTGCTGCTCACCTGACGTTTCTCCTGACTTTCTTCTCACCTTTTTTACCTTACCTGTCTTAGTTTTCTTCCCATTTTCTCACTTGATTTTGACTTAATGATAGTCCAGGATGGATTGAAATATCTAAAGTTTTCCCTCCAAAGTCTGGGTTGTTTTGTAAGTTGTCTTAACATCTACAATGAATTATGATGCAAAGTGAAATGACTAAACTATCGCATATTCTGTAATTTCATCACTTCATCTTTCTAATATAGATTGTTTCAGTTAAATTTTCCCAATAACTCACCAGTCATTTAAGGTTTACTCACTCATGGCCTCGGACACTGACAATTACTGATTTAATAAAACAGTTCAACAAATTTATGTAATCCATTAATTTATATACGTATAGTATACTGGCAATATTATATTGGCTTTGTTCCTCATCTGCTTTCTTTTCTATGTTGCTGTGAAAAAAAAACTTAGATGAAGTTACATATGTGTTAAACTATAATTTGCAGAAAAATATATTACAGCAATCTTTCTTTCAACAAACCGGCCGTATCCCACCGAGGCAGGGTGGCCCAAAAGAAAAAAACAAAAGTTTCTCTTTTTAAATTTAGTAATTTATACAGGAGAAGGGGTTACTAGCCCCTTGCTCCCGGCATTTTAGTCGCCTCTTATGGCAAAATGGAACTCTGTGAACCATTAACTAACATTTTTAATTTATCTCTTCAAATAGGTGTAGTGTCTGATATGTGGAAGATGGCTAATGTAATTCCTATTTTTAAAGCAGGGGACAAGTCTCTACCGTCAAATTACCGCCCAATAAGCCTCGCCTCAATTGTAGGCAAATTATTAGTCAGTTATAGCTGATATTATAAGAAGCCATCTAGATAACCATAATTTGATTAATGATACTCAGCATGGATTCACAAGTGGCCGCTCCTGCCTATCTAATATATTAACCTTCTTCAGTAAAGCTTTTGAGGTTGTTGATAACGATAAAGAATTTGATATTGTTTATTTAGATTTTAGTAAGGTTTTTGATAGAGTACCGCATAAGAGACTGTTAAAGAAAGTGGCAGCTCATGGCATTGGGGGAAAAGTGCTGTCATGGATCGAGTCATGGCTCACCAATAGGAAGCAGAGAGAGTGCTTAAATGGGGTTAAATCCGAGTGGGGATCTGTAACAAGTGGCGTTCCACAGGGATCAGTCTTAGGCCCATTGTTGTTTATAATATATATCAATGACCTTGATGAGGGAATTACTAGTGATGTGAGCAAATTCGCCGATGACACAAAGATAGGAAGGATAATAGATTCAAACGTAGATGTCAGGGAACTTCAGGAGGATTTAGACAAGCTCAATTCCTGGTCAGAAAAGTGGCAGATGCAGTTCAATGTAGATAAATGCAAGGTTCTGAAGCTTGGGAGTGTCCATAACCCTAGCATTTATAAGTTAAATAACGTAGAACTTAGCCATACAGATTGCGAAAAGGACTTGGGGGTTATGGTAAGCAGCAACCTTAAACCAAGACAGCAATGCCTAAGCATACGTAATAAGGCAAACAGATTACTGGGATTTATATCAAGAAGTGTAAGCAACAGAAGTCCAGCGGTTATATTACAGCTTTATACATCATTAGTAAGGCCTCACCTAGATTACGCAGCTCAGTTCTGGTCTCTATATTACAGAATGGATATTAATTTGTTAGAAAACATTCAGCGTACAATGACTAAATTGATACATAGCATTAGAAATCTTCCGTATGAGGAAAGATTGAAGACCCTAAAATTACATTCACTTGTAAGACGAAGAATGAGGGGAAACATGATCGAGGTATACAAGTGGAAAATGGGTATTAACAAAGGGGATATAAATAAGGTCTTGAGGATATCTCTCCAAGAGAGAACCCGCAATAATGGATTCAAATTAGACAAGTTTAGATTTAGAAAGGATATAGGAAAGTATGTAGGGTAGTTGATGAGTGGAACAGTCTGCCTAATAGGGTTATTGAAGCTAGGACCTTGGGTAGTTTCAAATTTAGGTTGGATAAATTCACGAGCAAGAGGGGTTGGATTTAAGTGGGATTCGCACATAAGTAAATAGAATTATCAAAGCTTATTTCTTGGGTAGCATTGAAAATTGGGTTGAGCAAATATTCTGTTAGTGGGATGTTAATACCCAGAAATTAACAATTATTCAGTTCCTGAAGAATTCAAGTTAACTAATATTACTGTCACGAGGGACATGGTTATCAAACAGATAGATAAACTGAAGCAAAATAAGTCCCCGGGACCCGACGAGTTGTTTTCCAGGGTACTTAAAGAATGCAAGATGGAACTTAGTCAGCCATTAACGAATGTGTTTAATACGTCCATCCTAACTGGTGTTGTGCCAGAGATGTGGAAGATAGCTAATGTAGTTCCTATATTCAAATCAGGGGATAAGTCAATTCCATCAAATTACCGTCCAATAAGCCTCACATCTATAGTAGGCAAATTATTAGAATCAATTATAGCTGATATTATTAGAAGTCACCTTGAAGAACATAATTTGATTAATGAATCTCAGCATGGGTTCACGAGAGGTTGTTCCTGCCTGACAAATTTACTGACGTTTTTCAATAAAACATTTGAGGCAGTAGACAGTGATAAAGAATATGATATCATTTACTTGGATTTCAGTAAGGCCTTCGATAGAGTACCTCACAGGAGACTCTTAAGAAAGGTGGCAGCTCATGGTATAGGAAGTAAAGTTCTAGCATGGATAGAGGCATGGCTTACCAATAGAAAGCAGAGTGTTTCCATTAATGGGGTCAAATCTGAATGGGGATTAGTCACTAGTGGCGTTCCACAAGGATCAGTTTTAGGCCCATTATTGTTATAATTTACATAAATGACCTTGATGAAGGAATTGCAAGTGACATGAGTAAATTTGCTGATGATATAAAAATAGGCCGTATAATTCATTCTGAGGAGGATACCAGTGAACTCCAGGAGAATTTGGACAAATTAATGTCTTGGTCTGAAAAGTGGCAGATGAAGTTCAATGTGGACAAGTGTAAGGTACTAGTCCTTGGTAATGAAAATATCCCTCGAATTTATAAACTAGGTGAAGTAGAGCTTGATCATACAGAATGTGAAAAAGACTTGGGAGTCATGGTAAGCAGGAATCTAAAGCCAAGACAACAGTGCCTAAGTGTGCGCAATAAGGCTAACAGATTACTAGGATTTAATTCAAGAAGTATAAGCAACAGAAGTCCAAAAGTTATTTTACAGCTCTATACATCACTAGTGAGACCTCATTTGGATTATGCAGCTCAGTTTTGGTCTCCTTACTACAGGATGGATATAGATTCATTGGAGAACATACAAAGAAGAATGACTAAAATGATTTACAGTATAAGAAATCTCCCGTATAAAGATAGACTTAGAGCGTTGAATCTCCACTCTCTGGAGAGACGTAGAATGAGGGGAGATATCATCGAGGTGTACAAGTGGATGATGGGCATAAACAAAGGAGATATTAATAAAATACTGAGGATATCGAACCAAGTAAGAACCAGAAATAACGGATTTAAATTGGATAAATTTAGATTTAGAAAGGACATAGGCAAGTACTGGTTTTCGAACAGAGTTGTAGATGCGTGGAACAATCTTCCGAGTAGGGTGATAGAGGCTAGGACCTTGGGTGGCTTTAAAAAGAGATTGGACAAATATATGAGTGGGAGGGGCTGGGTTTGATTGGTGTCGTGAGTACGGGAATAAATTCTTAGGTAGTGGTGGTTTTGATAAGGACCTGCCTTGTATGGGCCAGTAGGCCTTCTGCAGTGTTCCTCCATTCTTATGTTCTTATGTTATGTTCTTATTGTGAAGGACCTGCCTACTATGAGCCAACAGGCCTGCTGCAGTGTTCCTCCTTTCTTATGTTCTTATGTATGACACGCATGGCTTATGGAGGAAGAATTCTATTCCAATTCCCCATGAAGATAAGAGGAAATAAACAAGAACTAGTAAGAAAATGAAAGAAAACCCAGAGAGGTGTGTATATATAGGCTTGTACATGTATGTGTAGTGTGTTCTAAGTGTAAGTAGAAGTAGCAAGATGTACCAGAAATCTTGCATGTTTATGAGAGAAAAGACACCAGCAATCCTACCATCATGTAAAACAATTACAGGCTTTCGTTTTACACTCACTTGGCAGCATGGTAGTACCTCCCTGGGCAGTTGCTGTCTACCAACCTACTACCTGTAATTACAGTAATACAGTGGTACCCAGAGTTTCGTCCATAATTTGTTCCGGAAGGCTGTTCGAGTGCTGTTACCGAACGAATTTGTTCCCATAAGGAATAATGTAAATTAGATTAGTCGGTTTCAGACCCCCAAAAATACACTTAAAAAAGCACTTACAATAATACACTTACATAATTGAGTTGGGAGCTGTACAAAACTCGGGGTATCACTGTACTTTCATATTTCTAGGATGACAATCTTTAAATTTTACAGGACTTTGTTTTGCCGGAGGTACGAGACCGACAATTCCTCCTCTGTTTTCACAAGAAAGCCAAGAAGCTGGGAATGAATGTTGAAAAGTACAACCTCCTCAAGAATCGATTGGCCGAATTACAGAGTGATTTGCAAAGGCTACGTGATCCTCTGGCCCTCAACCTACCTCATTCAGCCCTTAAGGAGCAACCTACTACACAAGCACCTCTTGCTAAAGCCCAGCAGACCATCAAAAATTTGTTGGGTATTAAGGAAGATAAGTAGCTTTTATAATATGTTAATCTAGGAATATCAGTGGATACACAGATTTTACAAATAGATTTTAGCATTTAAGATGGACAAATTAAAAGATGTCCTAGTCCACACAGTTGCTCAGCTAAGTCTCAGCAATATAGTACTTCAAAGAGAAAGGGTGAATGAGAAAAGCAAACTGCCAGTTTTGATATTAAGTATATGGTTAGGAAGTACTTGTATTAGCTTTATTGACCAAGATAAAGGAAAATTCAATAAAAAAGACCTTGATAAAAGATTCCCTGCAAATTATTTTACAAGAGCAGCAGTACTTACTATTATAATAAAGAATATATTACACTTAAAATTTAAATTTAAGTATCAAATCCAGATATAAAGAATTCTAATTTATCAGAAAAAAACTGATATGCCTTTCAGAACTAATGCTGTTCAGGAATTGCGACTTGCACATGGAATAGATTTTTAATACAGCATGAATACTTGCCATGATATTAATGCCTGGGGAAAAATGTCTCGAGCATATTCAAATAAGTTATGATATTTAAACTTAAAAAAAATTACATATAAGTACTAGTTCCACTATAAGCAAAAATATGTACATGACCTAGACCTAAACACTGAATTTTAAGTATATAATATGTTCAGGGTAGGGATTCAAGTTACTTAAAATATGCTAAACAGTATAATTTGTTAACAGTGTATGCCAATTTTGACAACATTAAATAAATTTTGACGAAAGAAAAGCAATACAATCAAAAGTCAAAAACAATGAAGTGAGCCATAATTTTGTACAGGAATGTATGACTTTGTGGTAAACACCAGTATTAAATAATAGCAGGAGTATGCTCAGTAAAGGATTTAATTGATATGCTCCTAATTGATTGATAAGAGTTGTGGTTAATTTTTGAAAAAAAAAAAAATAATTCATGGCCTTTCTATAGAATTAGCTCTCGCCATAAATATTCAGATTTTCATATTTTATATGTAGCCTTAAATCTGGTTTCTTTATGAAATCAAGAAATTTATCAAAAAACAAATTGACTGAACTAACCACAGTTTCATATACATAGTGTGTGTGTTTACATATAAATTAACAATATATACATATGTATACATATATAAATTTAATTATTTAATTCCACACACACAATGTGTAGAATATGTTAAAATAAATTTTATAACAATGAATAATATCACTTAGCAATTTGTCACTTTATTTGTTTGGCCTTGGTGGCTGTTGGTGCTTCTGGGCTTTAGTGATCTGTACCACTGTTTAGTTCTGTTGATCTCTTTACAGATTGTGTCCATTATTATTACATTCACAGGAGAGTGCTAAATCTACAAGGGTCATACAGTACTTGGGGTATGGGAAGCAGTCATATTCAATTGAAGGAAAGTGAGGTTAGCTCCAATTTGTTGGATTAATAGCACTTCACTGGCATTATGGCACCTATGAAGGGATTGTGTCCATAAGTTGGCTAATTTTGCCTGTACCTTGTATATTTATCGTTCTATTATTGCAGAAATGGTCTTGCCTTTCTTTCCTAGGTGGTATGGCAAGACTTAATGTATTAAGATTATGTGAGTCTTATTAAGCCTCATTTACATCCAGGAAAGCTGGTAATCCCTGACATCCCTGATAGGTGATATATCTTTACCTATACTAGGTATCATACAGTCGAGTTTAATACATAACGTGCTGTGTAACTGAAAAAATAATTTCCTGTTTTAAAAACTAATTGATAAAAATTTGTAGCATCGTTTAGGATGTTAATTCCCTATGAAGGTCCTGAGAATAATGTGCCCCAACAGTGCCACTACAAGTTTAGTTGCTTTTACAGGACAAATGTTTGACATGCACTAGCCTTGTAATCTAAATTTATAAATATTTGTTGATTACTTGGTGCCAGATCTGATAAATCTTTTACTTACAAGAAGGAAAGTAACCTTTGAAACCTCTAAGTAGGTGATACTGTGCTCTATATCTTTACATATTCTGGGTATCATACAGTAGTGTTTAATATCATGTGTATACTGTATTGGGAGAAAATTTCTTAGTGTCTTTTAAGACTAATTGACAAAAGAATTATGTTCTTTATTAGTATGTCAATTGCTTTTGGAGATCTTGAGAAAGAAGTGCATCCCTAGTGCCACTATGAGTGTTCTGTTGCTGTTACAAAGTTGTAACTATGTTTAAGACAGATGTCCACTATTTCTTATAATAATTTTTTTTACCGACTGCTTAATTCATGAAAATGTTGATTCTGTATGCTCCTTAGATTGTAAGTTTTATTTATTATAAGCTTTAATCTGTACTTGGCATCCTTGCTCACTATGGCTATTGCTAGGTGGTCTCGACCTCATTGCCTTGGATGCCACCCTGGCCTACATAATGTCCTCACATATTTTTAACTTTCCCAACACTGAAGATAAACTTCTATTTGAATGGCCTGTGCCAAATCTTAATGCTTTATACAGTGTTCAATTGGTCATTCAGGACTTGGTCCTGAAGGTGGGAAGTACAGTGCCTACACTCTGAAGATGTGTTGGGATGTTGCACTTTGGATGGTCATTGAATTATTATGTCTGCACGCTTCTGGGAAGACAGCTGTTGAATGAATAATAGGGAATGTATTTTTTTTTTTGTCCTATCTTGATGGGAGATGGCCAAAGTGGTGTAAAAGGAACAATGTACATATCACATTGACTGTTTTCCCAACAGGGTTGTGACTGAAAAAAAAAAGCTATCACTCATTTAATAGCAGTTTTGCAACAAGTGCACAGATGTCAAATTAAAATGACTTGTCAAATTGCAATATCCTCATAGATCATTCAGGATTCAATTATCATATTTTCCACCTCCAGAATGCATACATACATTCATGCACTGACACACACTTATTCATGCATGTCAGTTGGTAAAAAGTTATAAGGTGGGACCAAAGCTGGAGTTCTCCCCTCTTTCATTCATATTAAGTAAGATGTCTAGGATCAACACCAGTAAGTATATAGTGTGAAGAGACAGAAGATCACACCATAGATAATGATGCATCTGGCACAGTAAATGCTGCTAACAAGGTAGTTAAAGCCATTATTACAGTTTGCTGTTTTTATTCAGTAATGCATTTCCACACTAGTCGACACTTCCCACATATTATTCACAAAATATGCCAAATCTTTAAGGGTGATAGTGACATTTCCAACATAAATACCTATTCCTTTTGATGTCTCATTATAGCTCAATGGTGTGAAAATGAGCTGCTCTACTAAAGAGAAGGGAAATTGAAAGAGAGGGTACGGAGGGAGGGTGATGGAAAGGAAGAGAGGGAAGGAGAGTGATAAGTGATAATATATTAAATTTAGAAAATTTCACTATAACCTGTGGCCCATACTCACACATTGCACTTGATAGAGCCTATTGTAGTGCATGGTCTTGCAAATCTGCTTCCAACAACAAAAAGTTAACAAATGTAAGAGGGTCAGCATACAAGACAGCAACATGAGTACTAATAAATAAGTGAAAGATTAACTCATTGCAGTGCAGGAGTGAATGTTGCATGCAGTTCTTGTGCTAGTCTTGCCATTCTATGACTTGATAGTGTTTTGAGCCATAACAGCTCCTGTGAGGAGATAAAAGTGCATTGTTTATTTTGCCCAGATAAAATGTTCCAAATTTATCTTCCACCCCAAAAATTGACGAGGAACACACTCAAGGAAAGACTAAAAACATTGGAAATGAAATAGTAGATTTTACAACAGCTTGAAACTGGTGAAAAAGCAGAAAACGTTACCAAAGCCCAGGGCCTAGGTGTGTATTATCCTTTGTTATGCATCCATAATTATATCCAGTGCTTAGTTTCATAGTGATTTAAGGAAGAACATAGAAAATTAAAAAAAATTGTTGATTTAAGGATGAAAAAACCAGTGCAAACTTTCTGTAGGCATTTAGTAATACAGGAGGATTCTGTTGTTTTCTTCTACACCAACACCCAGCCACAAATTTTTCTGTAAAGCCTTCATATGCAGGCTTTAGATCAGTATTTGGCATATTTTTTTTAAATATAAGAATTCCGGTCAGTATCTGGCAAGTGTAATTACCATAGGTTTTCATATTTTTTCTTTAATAACTTTTCTTATTACATTTAAGGGCCTATTTTTAGTTGAACATTATTTTTTTACATTATTAAAAGTTATTTAATAAAAGCCTACAGGAAAATATAACTTGCTGTGCAAAAATTTGCTTTGCTGAAATTTTGTTAAGTAGGAACTGCCAGGAAATGTGAAAATCTAATTTGAGATTAAAAAAACTAAAAAACAAAACTGTTTATTAAGAAACTAATGTGTAAAGAAAATGTATAGGAAAGATTTAAGTACAGTTATCCACAAATGATCTTAAAACAACCAATTGATATGGAGCCAATAATATTGATCAAAGTTTTATGCAACTCTAGGTCATATAGGGCCTACAATCTAAGAGAAATCAGTAATCTCACAAAATCATAACTAGTACTCTTGTAGAAGCTCTTGAGAATAAACAGTTGTCTTACAAAATACAGTACCATTATACTAAAAGGAGTGTGGAATAAAGCCATGGGAAGTAAGGGCTCCAATAGGCACAATTAAAGAACATACTCTTCATCCATACTCTTCAATCTTCTACCTATACATATAAGAAATATTGCTAACTGGTTTGCTACCTGCTTTTAAGGGCCTGATCAGCCAGGTTGTGATGGGTATGTAGGCTTGTGGGCTGCTGGTAGCAAAAACCTGATGAAACTTAAAAGTCAACAATCCACCCAGAGTGCAAAATATTTACAGGCTTCTATTTCACATTTCTATTTCAGTAGAGTAGAGTAGTACCTTCTATAAATGGCCCATCACTACAATGGATGGAAGATTCTAGTTGAAAGAAAAAGGAGAACAATGATAAAAGGAAGGTTTTCTTTAAACCATCAGTATCAGTAGTGGAGTTTGCCCTCTTCCCTCCCAGTAATGTTCTTGATTTATTTATAATAAGGAGATACTGGAAATATTTAATACACCCAGAATTTTTTTTTCAACACATGGGCCATCTCCCACTATGACAGGGTGACCTGAAAAAGAAGAAACACTTCTTTTTACATTTAATAATTTATACAGAAGGGGTTACTAGCCCCTTGCTCCCAGCATTTTAGTCACCTCTTATGACATGCATGGCTTACGGAGGAAGGATTCTTCTCCACTTCCGCATGGAGTCATAAAATTTATATGCAACCAAAAAATGGAAATGTGTACAACTCCGTGCAGGTTGATTTGAATAAAAATTAAAAAAGTAGGACATAGATAAACTGTAGCTACTAAATAGTAGTTACACAATGAATTGTGTACATTATTTATTTTGTTTTAGGATTATTTTTAAATTTAGAATTACTATTGATATCAAGGATAAATGTGTAGAGGCCAGCTGCTAATTTATTGGTTATGAAATTGTTACATTAAATTAGCACATGATTTTATCATCTTTTCATTGACAGATATTTTAAATTGAAGATTTCTGTATAATTTTTGGTTAATGTGGATTTAATAATGAAGTATTTTCAACATTTTCTTACAATAAGCAAAAGTTCTATAAGTATGAATATTAGAGATTGTCTTATTGATTATGTTGGTAATTACTAGATATTAAAGATGAATAGATTGACAGTGTGTCTTCCTAAGATGGCAGATTTGTTGATATCTGAAGATATCTAAGGATGAAAGTGCTGGTCAGCTGACTGATAAAACTTCAAAGTTTCAGCAGTTTATCACAACATAATCAGTTGTGATGGTTAGCACTAACTGCCCTGATTCCTTCAAACTAGCAAAGGCATGGGCTTTGCTTTTTCACATGCTTTTATTACATATACAGTATGCATATTTTACAGCAGTGCACTTTTTCTAAAATGAGCTTTAGTAGTTCTGTATTTAATTTAAACATTTAAGGCATACATTTACTGAAAACATTTTGGGCTCCAACATTGGATGTTGGTACACTATAATAATTGGTTCCATACTCAATAAGGTCCCCTAAAAATTTTTGCCTATTGTTCATATACTGTAAAGTATTAGTGGTGACCTCGTTTATAGGGTCATTAAGGGTGATAATGATTATTATTAGTTTTGTATTACTGGTTGTTAAGGCTAGTCTTTCATAATGTCATTGGTTGATGTTTGCTAATGTGTAGTTGGTTTATAAGCCTTTTTATAGTGTTATCCTGATAGAAAGCAACAGAAAATTGTTAGCAATACATATTTTATAACGAAATAGATGGTTCATTGGCTACAATGAAACTTTTATATTGTCTTCATTGTGACTTAGATTCTGATATTCTCAAATTCACATAACTTTAAAATCTTTCTTCTCTACTTGAATACAATACTTAATCTAAATATGAATACAGTACTATTTAATCTTCATCTTGTTAGGCACTAATTTCCTCCTCATTTATTGAGGCTTTTGATATTCATATACACAGAAAACCTGATATGTTTTTTATAGCATAACACAATAAAAGCTGTGCTGTGTTCTGTAGTGTACATAACTATGGATACAATTTATATTTTGATAATTGAAATTAGTCTTTATATATGATAACAAACTACACGTTGTATAATTTAATCTCATTGCATAAATTTGAACCTCGGTTTGCCTGAAGGAAAATTTTAACAATTTAAGCTCAAGCTAATGTAAGAATTAGTAAAGCGTATGGATGTCAGGTCAGTAAGGCGTGAAGCTGCAACTCTATGTAAATCAGCCTACTTGTGAGGCTATGTGATGTAACAAAATTTTCTGGTCTAGTATTCAATCTGAGACTAACATCCCTGGCTATGCCAGGGATATTATTCTCTTTGGGCCACTGCACTAAAGCAGGGTGACCCAATGAAGGAAAAACATTTTACCATTCATTCAGTCACTTTCTTGCCAGAAATGTGCCAATATCACAATTCAGATTACCCTTTGACTGCAACTCCTTCAAATTGCAGGCATTGCTCTTCCCACCATCAGGATGCAAATCTGGCTGAACATGTTTCATGAGTCCCTTTATAAAAGTTATTTGCTCACATTTCAGCAACATGTCCATAAAAAAACACTTGCTTCCATTCACTTCTTTCAAACATGTTCACATGTATAAAAGACAAAACATTTAGAACAAGATTTTGCTCGGAATTGAACCTTATGAAGACACATTATATATATATAAGCAGTAAACATATACAGTGGTACCTCGGTTAACGATGATCCCCAAACTCGCCCTTTTATGTAAGTTTATTTTTTTAAATGCTTTTGTAAGTGTGTTTTTGGGGTCTAAAAGGACTAGTCTATTTTACATCATTCCTTATTTGGATAAATTTGTTTGGTAATTGCACTTGAACAGCATTCTGGAACGAAAAAAATGTCGTTAACTGAGGTACCACTGTATGTACAGTGTGTGTGCACTTACCTATATCCATTTATCCCATGTAGCTGCAAGGGGTAAAGTCTTAGCTTCTGGTCCTGCCACTCAACTTGCCACTTGTCAGATTCATTCCCTCCTAGCTTCATGGGCATTATCATACTTGCTCTTAAAGCTGTGTGTGGAGCCTGCCTCCACTTCACCGAGATCATCCCACTTTCCAACCACCCTGAGACTGAAGAAATACTTCTTGACATCCCTGTGGCTTATGTGTCCCTGAGTTTGTTTCTCTCTCAAACATCTTGTCCCTGTCTACCCTGAGAATTTCATGTGTTATCACATCTTCCCTGATTCTTTTATCTTCTAATTAAGCTACATTAGCCTCTCCTCATAGCTCATGCTCCTAAACTCAGAAACAAGCCTTGTTGTGTACTTCTGCACTTTCCCATTTCTTAGCATTCTTCCTCAGTTGTGGGCTCCATACTCCAAGATGGACCTGACATATGCGTGTGTGTGTCTGTTTGTGTCTGTATCTGTCTTGATAAGCTCAACCCCCAAGCAAAATATTCTCTATAAAATCTTGTTTTACATGTTTTGTCTTTATACAAATATAAGCACTTGCTTTGACAAAATGATTATTGCTGAATAAGCCAAGTTGGCAAGTTTGGCTTGAAAAGCACGACATACACAGTAATTTAATTCACTTTTGCATCTAGTACTGTTTGTTAACTTGCCTCAGGTTTTCTGTGTATTTGTAGGAAGAGAATGTATCTTATACAGTATATTCCTGCCACTGACATCTTTAGAAAATGTGAATCTTCCAAGTCTTTCTCCTTAATTTCAAATCAGGAATACTACTAATGATACTACAAGGACCTTACCGTTGTAAGCAATGGTTCTATAGATTTCATATTAAGAGAATTACATTCAGTATGTGTTCTACAGATTTCACATTGAGAGAAATACATTCAGTATTTAACTTTCATTGTAAAAATGATTGAAAATGTAGTTTTTTATACAAAATATTGTACACTACTTGAACTGACTGAATAGTTTTTTTTACTTTTGTTCATTCATACTTTTGTAATGTGTTTTCATCAGGAGGCAACTAGAGTAATACTCCTTTTAGAATGTATAAAATGGTAATACAGTATCATGTAGTTATGGTATTTCATTAGATTTGTCCAGGGACTTCATCAGTTCCCTGCTGGACAGCATGTTTTCTAAAATATACCACAACCCACACACTGTTGTTATCACACCCCTTTTAGAATTGAAAAATATATTGAAATTTTCATCATAGTAGCTGTCATTATTTTATTACTATATTAATTTTTTTTTTTTTGAATAGTGCAGGAAACTGTCAAATGCATTTCTACCTGAATCTGTGGTAAAACAACTTAAGAGTGGCAATACAGTAGTGGTAATTTTATCACGTGGGAGCCAAATTCTCATTAAACACTTTTTTTTTTTTTTTATATATCCTATACAGGATAAATATGGTCACTATGAATGTAAGGAAAACAATTATTGTGGTACAATACAATGTTTATTTTTCCAAGGACACTTGTTCATTTCTTACATGAAAATGTGTACACTATTAAATTAAATATGTATTTGTATATAAACATGTACTTCAAGTATGAGTGCAAAACAATAACATGGAGTTTGGTATAATTATTTATAGTGCTTTGTTAACCAGCATTATAAAGTGCAAAATAACTTGTATTTAGCTCGTTAGCATCATAAATTGGCTTCATTGTTAGTGAACATAAAACCTCTTAACACTTTAAAAATGTGGAGTGATTGAGGTGCAAAGATATTTCAACAATGTAAAATTTGTTTTAAGTTGTTATTGCCTTTCACATTTTAAATTTTAAGAAATGTATAAATTTCATGAAAAATTATTCAGTTTTAGACAGCAGTGATTACTGTGGACAGTTAAACTTATGTAATAGATTGCTAGACTAAGTAGCATTTTTTTACAAAAATGGCTCAGGAACATGGCCATCTAATAAAATTTATTTTTGCCTTTTACGTGTGTTCAGTTTGATTTGCACCTGTTTATGTTAAGACACTCTTAAAGTATTGTCACTCATAATACATTGTAGTGAGAGTACAAATGTCATATTTATGCATTAAATTTTTTTTATTCACACTAATTGGTATATGCTAATATAAACTTAAGTTTTGCTGTTATTGGCTTCTAATGTCTCCATTTTTATAACATGTGCATGTGTGTGTAGTACTAAACAGGAGTTTGAGTGTTACTAAGGTTTTGTCACTGGTAAATTACAAGCTGACAGGCTTTTTTTTTTTTTTTTTTTTTATATATATATAAAAGTAGGGCTCGAGTGCATACTTGGCACATCTTTGTTGGATAAGTTTTAGTCCTTGGTACCCCTTTGGGTTTAGTTGCTTAACTATTATATTATTTGGACCTTGATCACTCCAAGGACCAAAGTGTATCCAATAAAGATGTCCTAAATGTACACTTGTGTCCTTTCATTCACTCTATTTCACATCAGCTGTCTCCCAAAAATGTAAGGTGACTCAAATACAGAATCATATTTGCTACCACACATTTAATCACTATCTTGCTATAAGTGTGCAGACATTACAATTCAAAAGACCCTCTGAACTGCAACATATTTGCCCATCCTTTTGAGTGCAGGCATTACCAACCACCTCTAGCTAACCTATTTTCTTTAATCCCTTCCCTTAACACTCCAACAGCACATCAAATCTCAAAACCACTTGACCCAGTCTAACATGCTGGAGTCTTGCTTAAAACCCTCACACTCCAACCATCCCTGGGCTGACCCCTACCTTTCACCCTAGATTTATGTACAGGAGGGCCCTACTTACACAGCAGGTTAGGTTCCAGGCTACTACTGTAAAGTGAAACAGATTCCCCCCCCACTTTGAAATACATATAAAAGCCTGATAACATGTTTGCACCATTATATATTAAGTGAGTAATAGTTAGGCCTAAACAATGCATATAAAATATTTTTGTCCTTAGCTTATAGTGAGTGGTGAATATAGAATAAATTAATTGTAGGAAGTTTGAATAAATGAAGAGTGAGTATAACTAAAAACTGCTGCATTAGCAAAATGCTGTAAAGCAGGGCCTGCCTGTACCTTACTGTCATGTCCACACCACCTTAACTCCTCTAATCCCCTCTAAATATTACCTTGAATACTCCCCCATAAATATGAAGCATTGGATTTAAATGTTGCCGTGATGTCATGTTTGAGGGCAATGTGCAGTTTGAATATTATGCAGAGAATTAAAAGCATAGACATGGGGATACCAAGGGTAAAATTTAGTGTGGAGGGGGTTGCTGAAATGGCTTGGACATTTAGAGCATAGAGCAGAACAGGAGGACTTAAGGTATATAAATCTGGGATGGAAGGAAGGGTTGGGGACCATCCCAGGAACAACTGAAGAGCTGGGGTACAACATAATTTGATTTTTAAAGGATTGAGCGAGCATGTTAGAGGGGAGTTAATGGTGGCAAGCGGTTTTTAATGGATGTGCTGTTGGACTGAGCAAAGTAACTTTTATGAAGGCATTAAGGGAAACCAAGAAGGAAATGCATTCACTCTCATGCCATCTTTCCAGTGTGTGCTGACATCTCCCATTCCTCTTTCAGAGTGCAGGCACCTCCCTTCTAGGACTTGGGGTCCAGCAAACTAGTTTACTCAGATCCCTTTCTAAGTTTCTTTGCTCACACTCCAATAGCACATCCACTCATCTCCATTCACTTATCTAATATGCTCACATAAGCCTGCTGGATGCTCAAACCCCCTTCCCCCAACCATTCTTGGGGCAACCCTCCTACCTTCCAAATTTATACACCCTATCCCTGCCAGTCCTCTAAAAGTGCCCAGACCCTTATGCATTTAGTGCTTAGTTGTTATTATAATCATAACTAAGCACTAAATCCACAAGGGTCATACATTGTTGTTGCTATGATAATCTAAAGTGTCCAAACTACTTCACCATACCCTTGGCCATACCCTTTTAATTTTTACACTCTGAATTATCTACATTATAACACAAGACATTACTCGTGTGCGTACTCTTTACATGGTATATGTAAAATAAATGATCAAAATGGTGCAACAAGGAAATACCTGCATATGGAAAAAATGGAGCACTTTAAATGTAGCCAATAGCAAGTTCGTAAATTTTGTGTAGTGGCTAGGAGTTTTCCCAGTATGTTAGTTGGTCTGAACAATTTCTGCTTTATAAAATCTTTGCACCTGTACTTCAGATAGTATAAGGTTGATTAATTTATGGGAATGCTCATATCAATCTCTTCCTAAATCTCATGTGGAATAAGTAGTACTTATTACTGATTGTATGTGTAATATAACACTAATGATCAGTGTTGTGTTTTTTGGAAATAAACTATTGAAAATGAGGCTAATTAATAAAAGGCTCTCGAATTAAAGCACAAAACGCTGACTGTACCTAGTTAATATTCATATTTTCTAGACTTGTTAGGAATAAATTGTAATTATGAATACATTTGCAATTTATAATTTTGTACATATTAAATTTGATTAGGAAATACCTTGAAAGATTACTCCTGCTCAAGAGTTGAAAATGTGACTCAAAGGTACTAGGTGATGTCAAATAGAAGTTTTAACCTTAAATTTATGTTAGTATCAAGTATGTATTCCTTTTTTCCTTGTATCCTTCTAGTTGTCTTGCAAAGTACATAAACAAAATTACTAATGAATATTTTGAAAGTAAATAAATTGTAAATGCATTTGTGTTCAGAATCAAAGATATTTTCAATACAGTATCTTTATATACTCGAGGTTATTTTGCTGAAACTACTTTTTGTGTTCTTTGGAGTTTTATTTTTTGTTATTGAGGTATTGGAATGAAACTTGACTCCTGTAATATACTGTAAAATAAAACTTGTTAAACATTTTTAAATAAGTTGTGTAAGTTACCTTACATTACTGAAGAGTCCCTTTTTTACTCATTAATATTTCCTACCTATATTGTACTGTATGACATCTGGGTTCAACTCTTTTTGGACTAATAATCATACCTATGCCATGTTTACAAATTTGTTACAAACAATTCAGCTCTGCTTAAATACCTATTATTTGTGCACTAACCCAAAAGGGTCATTTAATATGTAATAAATAACCCAGGTGACACACAGTCTGGCATCTTCTTGTGATTATAACATACCATATTTTCAGTCATTTAAGTCTCTCCCAGCTTTACTCTCCAGTCCCTGAACTATGAATAACTGTCATATGGCCTGTTTAAAAAATAATTCATGGGTCAAGGTAGTCCTGACCACCCCAAACATACAACCCTTTCCCTTCATGTTAGTCTCCTGCATTCCTCTTGAATGTTGACATTGTTGGGAAACAAAAACTGACGTAAAAACCAAAAACTCCACAATCACTACAGTGTATAACTTCATTTAACAACCCAATAAAAAAACACCAAAGCTGCTGCAAAATATGAGGGTTTCCACTGCCCTCAAAATAATGTAATATAACATTCTATCACTATGGTAATACCTACCATATATCTTAAGTCTAAAACAAATACATCTGGAATTTAGACATAATGCATTACATCTAGTAACTATATAATTGAGTTAGCTGCCATAGAAACTCCCTAACACTTCCCAAAATCTCTCCCCACTACATTACTCTCACCCCAAGGTTCATAAACACTAAACCACTTCTCCAATCCTACCTATTTTATAATCCTAGTAATTTAATTTATACACTTATATCCCTTGTTTTTCTTGACGTTGATCATTTAATTTCACTACTCTTTCTTCAGCTCTGATTTTCTCTAATATACCTGATCTAATACCATATTCTCCTCCCACTGAAATTCTCCCACCCCATTTTAGCTTTGCTCCATTTAGTGCTAGAACATTCAACTTCATTTCATTCATTTTAATAATAATTTTTTTCTTAATGTCCACACTAAACCCAATCATATTCAAACACCCTATCTTCAAAATTTACATTATTTATTTATAAACACAACACAATGACCATCCACCAAGGCAGGGTGACCCAAAGAAGAAAACCATTCACCAACATTCACTCAATTCCTGTCTTTCTGGAAGTGTGCTGGTATCACAGATTACTCCTCTGACATCACCACCACCTTCAGAGTGCAGGCACTGCCCTTCTTACCTCCAGGACTCCAGTCCAAATACCCAAGGTTGTCTCAAAGTTTTGGAGGGAGGGAGGTACAGGAGATTTTGAGTGCTAGGGGCTAAAAACATCCATCAGGTTTGTGAAAGCACTTTAGATCAAAGTGGAGGCAAGTAGTTTTTATAACTATGTGCTGTTAGTAAGAGAGCAAGGTAGCATGTATGAATGGATTGAGGGAAACCAGTTAGCTGAACTTGAGTCCTGGAAGCAAGAAGCACAGTGCCTGCACTAAAGATGATGCATGTTGAAGGACCACTGTAGTATGTAATTTGACTTTTTCTAATTTACTGTACTGTACATTTATCAAGATAATCACTGCTCAATTTATAATTTAGTACAAACTTCCATATGCATTAATCAGATAATTACACAAAATTTTTATACATGAACATTATTTTTATCCAATACTTGCTTACTCCTTCACCACTGTGACAGTCATTCCACGTTCAATCATGCGGTCAATGAGCTTGGTGTTGGCAAAGGCCACTCCTGGGGTCATCACTCCTCCCCTGAAATTAGATATATGGTCATCAACATAGTACATGTACATACGTATATTGTTTGACAAAATACATAATGCAGAATTATATTCATGAGGAAGAGCTAAATCTGTAGGGGTTATACAACATTTGGAGAATGGGAGGTAATCAGGCTTGATTCAAGGAAAGGGTAGCTTCAATTCCTTGGATTAAGAACCCTACATCAGAGCTAATTATTATTAAGGGGAGCACTAAATCCATAGGAATTATACAGTGCCTGTAGGGGGTAGGGAAAGAAGGCATTATTATTATTATAATCAAAAGAAGCGTTAAACCACAAGGGTTTGGAAGAAGGTATTCAGGCTTAATTCAGAGAACTGTAACACAGATCCAATTCCTTAGAGCAAGAGCCCCTCACTAGCATCAAGGAACCTTTGAGGGGGGCCATCACCACAAGTAAGAACCAGCTGGCCGAGTGGTTAACACACTGGCCTGTATGATTTAGGACTCATTTGCCAAGGGTTCAAGGCACACTTGTTCCATGATTTGTTTGCAATAGTGTTATTGTAATTTTTGTGAATAATAATGCAATATGCTGTGACAAGGCACAGCATATAAACATTAAAACAACCAGGGTGACATTACAGACACCTGACTAAAACTTAATTTTTCTGGAAAATAGTTCCCCTCTCTCCTACATACCTTAGCTTGAGTCCCACTGTTAACTGCTTTTAGTAACCTCCTACCTATTCCATACATTTACCACATTGTTTCCCAGTCTACCCTATGTTATTTAATTTTTAACACATTGGCACATCTGAGTTCAGGCACTGTACATCAACCTCCAGGACTCGGGTCCAGTTAACCAGTTTCCCTGAATCTTTAACAGTAATTCTACAACACTACCCAGTATACTGAATAGGCTTATTTCCCTATAATTTTAACATTCCCTTTTCCTTTATATGAAGAAACTATACATACTCTTAGCCAAACCCATATTCCCTTCTCTTCTTTCATTCATATATTAAAGAAATACACTAACCACATCCAAACTATATTCCCATCTGCTTTTAACATGTCTTAATCTTATCAGTCCCAACTGCTTTACCCACTTTCATTCTACCACTTCCTCACAGTTTTCCCATAAAAACCTCTCGACTTTTTCTTACTCCTATAAGATGGTATTTCCCCCTGCCCAATGCATGAAATCACTGCCTCCCTTTTAACTTCAACATTTAACAACAAAGTTTTCTCTCCATCTAATATGTTTTCTCTTTCACTTTTAACTGACAATTCCATTTGCTTCCCGGGTTTTCTCAACCTGTTAATCTTCCCCCGTGGCCTGGTCTCAGACCAGGCCATGGGAGCGTTGATCCCCAAAACCCTCTCCAGGTATACTGATAACAAAATTTGCTGGCACTCCCCCATTCTTTCGCTGGCTCTCCTTTGGCATTCCATCATCACTCTTTTTAGCCTCTTGTTTCTTCTCCCTGTACTCTGCCTTACAAATATCTCTACATTGTAAGAACCTTTCATATGCTAACTTTATCTGTTACCACCTTCTTTACCATGTCATTCCACCAATCAATCCTCCTCCCACTCAAAACTACCCTCCAAAATCAACAAAATTCTGCTGTGCACTAGTACTACATTTTTAAATCTCCCCCATACCTCTTTGACCATCTTTTTTACCTATACTCTCTCTCTCTCTCTAGCTCTCCTTTCTCCCAATAGTTGCCTAAATCTTTTCCTCTCTTTTAGTTCATTCAATTTCACTTCTCCCTTACTCACTGATGCCATACTTTAAATGTACCATATATTATACAACCTCAACCCATCAAAGGTGCCGCCTTGATGCCAGTGAGTATCTCTGTATCCAAAAATTTGACTAATCATTCATTTCTTTGGATCAAACCCGAGTGGCTCCCATTTTCCAGTTTTTTTTTTTTACCCTTAATGTTTTCCCTATGAGTGCAATACAGCCTCTCCCCACTTAACAACGTAAAGTGGAACCTTGGTTTTCGTATGCCCTAGTTTGTATGTAAAACTATGTATAGTTATTCTCTATAAAATGTATTTTTTGTTAATATTTTTGAGTGTCTGGAACAGATTAATTGGATTTACATTATTTCTTATGGGAAATAACAAAAAATACATTTTATAGAGAATAACTATAGTTTTACATACAAACTAGGGCATACAAAAACCGAGGTTCCACTGTACAGTGGACCCCCGGCTAACAAAAAAAATTCATTCCAGAAGCCTGCTCAAGTGCCATTACCGAATGAATTTACTTCCTTAATTAACAAATAATGTCACGTAGGTTAGTTTATTTCAGACTTCCAAAAATACACTTCCAGAAACACTTACAATATTATACATATATAATTGTACGATTTCCGGGGTGTTCGTTAGCCGGGGGTCCACTGTACTTGTTTACTGATGCCTCGGACTTACGATGGGCTCTCTGACCAGTATTCATAGCTAAATAATGTATATTAGAGCTGATTTCCTCTATTCTGTTTATTTCAATATACAGTACATTAGTACTGTATTTACATTTAAAAATATACCAGAAATGATATAAATGGTGCAAAGGTGACATTAAAACAATATCAAAGTTAGTTGACACAAACTCACTACCACTATAGTATGCTTCTCACTTAGCGATGAATTCGTTTAACGACGTGGTCTCAGGAACGGAACTCTGTTGTTAAGTGAGAAGAGGCTGTAATATTATACAATCTCAAGATGTGTGCACGAAATATGAAGTACTGCACAGTACAGCATTTGAGTAACTTGCTAGTCATTCATGAGGTATCTTAATACAGCGCAAAAAAATTCTTCCTTGATACAACTTTCTAAGCATAGCAGTTTGAACTAGCCAGCAAATCCGAAGTTAACCCTTTCAGTGGCTGTCACGTAGAACTATGCCATCGAAGTCATGGTCCCTCACATAGTCCTACGTCGTAAGCTCTGCTCACTCAGATAAGGTGTGAGTGGTAAATTCTGGATTAGATATAAGAGAATGGGTCTGCACAGTGAGTGTGTACAGTATATGAAAAAATACTGCTCCATGCAGTGCATGATGGGAAAAGCAAAACTGGAATGTGTGTATGGTTTAAAATAGTGACTGAGGTGTTTTCTTGGATGGTTTTTATAGTTTTATTGGCTGCTGCTTGATATTTAATAGAATGGAAGACATACTATACTGAAATAGGGATGATTTTAGTAGGTTTCAGGACCAGTAGTAGTTTGAAATTGAGCTCAAAGTAGAGGAAATATTATATCTTTTCCGATTTTCCTGAGGGCAAGTAAGGCCTCCCTACACCCCATAATCAGTTTTATATTTTATTATCCAAGAAATAAGAGTAAATCTTTTATTTTTGTTTGATTATGAATTCAAAATGGAAGGCAAATACAATGCAAGAGAGGCCTGGGGATGTGATTAATGAACAGAGGAAATGCTGTCTAGTGCCAGGAATTTCTACAATGTTTATTTTGGACTACAGTCAACCCCCGGAGTTCGTGGGCGTCGGAGTTTGTGAAAATCAGAGTTTGTGATGTTTTTTCGCGAAAATATTGGTTCGGTGTTCGCGAATCCGCTCGGAGTTTGTGATTCGTCCCGGACGCTTACGCGTGGCTTGAGCGGGCCAGGGCACTCCATTCAGCGTCAGTGTGCTATTGTTTACCAGTGAGCGACTGCCACCCACGCATTCATACCATATATTTTGTTATTATTCCAGTGTTTTTAGTGCTTGCAACTGCTAAATAAGCCACCATGGGCCCCAAGAAAGCTCCTAGTGCCAGGCCTGTGGTAAAGAATGTCAGAAATACTGTAGAATTGAAGGAGATCATTGCAAAATATGAAAGTGGAGTTCGTGTCGCTGAGCTGGCCAGGCAGTATGGCAAAGCCCATTCAACCATCACTTCCACTGTGGCCAAGGGAAAGGAAATCAAAGACGCTGTTGTTGCGAAAGGTGCAAGTATGGTCACAAAACAGAGATCTCAAGTGCTGGAAGAAGTGGAGAGGTTATTGTTGGTGTGGATCAACGAGAAACAATTAGCAGGAGATAGTGTTACGCAGGCGATAATATCTGAAAAAGCAAGGTAGTTGCATGATGATCTCGTCAAGAAAATGCCTGCAACGAGTGCAGAAGTGAACGAATTTAAAGCCAGTAAAGGCTGGTTTGACAGATTTAAGAAGCGTAGTGGCATACATAGTGTGATAAGGCATGGTGAGGCAGCCAGTTGTGACAAAAGTGCGGCTGAAAAATATATTCAGGAATTCAAGGGGTACATAGAGGCTGAAGAATTCCTCCCCCAACAAGTGTTCAATTGTGACAAAACAGGTCTGTTTTGGAAGAAAATGCCAAACAGGACCTTCATTACACAGGAGGAAAAGGCACTGCCAGGACACAAGCCTATGAAAGACAGGCTAACTCTCATGTTGTGTGCTAATGCTAGTTGGGAGTTCAAAGTGAATCCTTTAGTGGTGTATCACTGAAAATCCCCGAGCCTTTAACTCTTTCAGGGTTATTGACGTACTAGTACAGCTTACGCCCTGGGGTTATTGACGTACTAGTACGCCTAAATTCTAGCGTCCTCAAATCAAGCAGAAACAGGCTGTTAGGCCTAGATGTGATAGAATGGGTCTGTGCGGTCAGTGTGTGCAGTATAAAAAAATTCCTGCACCACACAGTGCATAATGAGGAAAAAAAATTTGACTGTATTTTTGGTTTAAAACAGCAACTTTGCAGTCTATTTTCGTATGGTATTTATTGATGTATTCTCGTTTTCTTGGTCTCATTTGATAGAATGGAAGATATATTACAGAAATAGAGATGATTTTGATTAGTTTGACAATGACAAGTACCTTGAAATTGAGCTCAAAGTAGCGAAAATGTTTGATTTTTGACGATGTTCAAGAGTAAACAAATCACACCATGCGTCCAATACACATCAACTGGCGAGTCTAATATTCATGCACATGTGCTCTGATATTGTTTATACCATTTTTACAATGATGCAGTTGTATACATAACAGTAAATCTTCTATTTTTTTGTGAGAATAATTCAAAATGATAAGCAAAAGTAATGTAAGAGGGGCCTGGAAATGTGACTAATGAACAGAGATGTTATTTTAGTGCCAGGAATGTCTGCCTTGTTTATTCTGGACCCTATTTTGAAATTGGCATCGTTTGAAATTTGTGTGAAATTGGCCAAATTGCCATTTTCTGACCACTATTTTGGGTAGTTGTAATTGGTAAATAGGCGGTTTCTTGTACTCAATTGATAGAAGAAATGGAGTTCTAGCGAAATAGCTATAATTTTAGTAGACTGAAACATTGGAATTTGCCGAAAATAGGGCTCAAAGTGGGCGAAATTGCTGATGCGTAACTGTCATCCATACCGATAACTTCGCGAAAGCATAATTCCATTAGTTTTCGATCAAATTTCATAATTTTTGTGGCGTTATGATTAGAAAAAGATTCTCTATCATTTCATTAGAATTTTTTTTTTTTAAATTCTTATACCCTGAGAACGAGTTTTGGACCCCCCCCCCTTGGACCCTGAAAGGGTTAAGAGATGCAGTGTCACCAAGGCTAATTTGTGTGTGATGTGGAAGTCTAACAATAAAGCATGGGTCACTAGGGAAATTTTCTTTGATTGGTTCCATGAAGTGTTTGGCCCCAGTGTGAAGAAATATCTCAAGGAAAATAATTTGCCACTTAAGTGCCTCCTGATAATGGACAATGCTCCTTGTCATCCTCCAGACTTGGAAGAGCAAATTGTGCTGGACTAAGTTTATCAAAGTGAAGTTCTTGCCCCCTAATACCACTCCTCTCCTCCAGCCCATGGACCAGCAGGTTATTTCCATTATTATTATTATTATTATAATCAAATAGAAGCGCTAAACCACAGGGGTTATACAGCGCTGCAGGTTATTGTAGGATGCAGGGAGAGTGGGTTGTAAGAGGGAGATGGACGATTAGTAGGGTATGGAGTGCAAGATGACGGTGGATAGTGCAGGGGAGGAGGGTAGCAAGAGATCGAGGTAGAAGGGACTGAGGGAGGTGCTAGAGGTATAATCTTCAGAGTTTGTGTAGTAAGTCAGTTTCTGTCAAAAAGTCAATAGAGAGTCAGGATTAAAGGAGGGCCATCTGCAAGAAGGAAGGTAAAGAAAGGGCCGCAGAGCGAAGACGTCGTTGGAGGTAAATTCTGCGTGCTCGTTGATAGAGTGGGCAGTCCAACAGGATATGTCGAACAGACACTGGAACCTGACAATGCTCACAGAGAGGGCAGGGAGCCTCTCCATGAGATACCCGTGAGTAAGACGAGTGTGGCCGATGCGAAGACGGAGAGTGTAGTCTCCCAACCTCGACATTGGTGACAAGAAGAAGGCCAGAAACCTATAACCGGTTTAATAGAATGAAGTTTGTTATTCAGCAGGTCAGACCAGCGTTGTTGCCAACGGGTGCGAAGGTGGGTAGCAATGACCACAAAATAGTCCGTGAAAGGAACACCTCTATATGAAACTGGAAGGTCATGTACTGCTGACCGCGCAGCAGTGTCTGCCTGTTCATTGCCCTGTACGTCAACATGACCAGGGACCCAACAAAAGACAATATCTTTATGCTTGCTAAAGATACGGCGTAA